>JAXLNO010002158.1:0-32500 GCA_038087875.1 Malacoraja senta | reverse complement strand
AGTGCGTTACAGTAATCCAGCCTAGATGTAATAAAGGCATGGATTACTATTTCAAAATGCTCCCGCTCGAGAATGGGCTTCACCTTTGCCAGCTTCCTTAGGTGAAAGAAGCTGGACTTAACCACCGCGCCTATTTGTTTGTCTAGTTTAAAATCACCGTCCATCCTAAAACCCAGGTTCAAGACGGAATGTCAGAACGACTCTTAAAAGTATGTGCATAGCAATCTGTGGGGTGAATTTGTGGAATGGTTTGGAACAGGAGATAAAACTTAGCACAAACATGATTCACTTTAAACAGATGTACAACACTTTTTTAAAGGATATTGGGATGAGGATAGGTGATTGTGAGTGGGATATTTGTTATACTGATTGTATTGGGAAGGGTGATTATAGGGTGATTGGTTGTATATATGACTAAGAGATACTGTATAGTATATCAGGGGGTTTTCTTTTCTTTTTTCTCTTTTTTTGTATGGCTTTGTAAATATTTGATTAGTGTATAAATGTAAATACTTTGGTGTACATATAGCTACTGGTGTACATATGGTGTACATATAGCTGCTGGTGTACATATGGTGTACATATAGCTGCTGGTGTACATATGGTGTACATATAGCTGCTGGTGTACATATGGTGTACATATAGCTGCTGGTGTACATATGGTGTACATATAGCTGCTGGTGTACATATGGTGTACATATAGCTGCTGGTGTACATATGGTGTACATATAGCTGCTGGTGTACATATGGTGTACATATAGCTGCTGGTGCACATATATATTGTTTATTGTTGTTTTATGTATGACTGTTGCAATTTCGTTCAGACTTCGGTCTGAATGACAATAAAGGGCTAACTAATCTAATCTAATATGGTGTACATATAGCTGCTAGTGTACATATGGTGTACATATAGCTGCTAGTGTACATATGGTGTACATATAGCTGCTGGTGTACATATGGTGTACATATAGCTGCTAGTGTACATATGGTGTACATATAGCTGCTGGTGTACATATGGTGTACATATAGCTGCTGGTGTACATATGGTGTACATATAGCTGCTGGTGTACATATGGTGTACATTTAGCTGCTGGTGTGCATATGGTGTACATTTAGCTGCTAAATCTGTATAAGATCATTATAAACAGTTGAATAAGGGGTGGGAATTAATAAGCTTGGGCTTCTTCCTGCTCCTTTTCGGACACATACGATTTCATTTATTTATAGATATTGTTTATGACACTTTATAAATATTCATGTTTTGTTTTTTTCTGTGCTGTTTCACACTTGCTTTTTATTCTTTTATTCTGTTTGAAATAAAGAATTAAATAAAATAAATAAAATACAAGTTGCTCAAATAGTGATGGGAAATTGTACAGGGCACTGGTGAGACCACACCTGGAGTATTGTGACCAGTTTTGGTCTCCCTAATTTGAGTAAGGACATTTTTGCTATAGAGGGAATGCAGCGTAGGTTCACCAGCTTAATTCCCGGGATGGCGCGACTGACATATGATGAAAGAATTGATTGACTGGGCATATATCCACTGGCATTTTGAAGTATTAGAGTGGATCTTATAGATACATATAAAATTCTTAAGGGATTGGACAGTCTGGATGCAGGAAAAATGTTCCTGATGTTGGAGGAGTCCAGACCCAAAGGTCACAGTTTAAGAATAAGCGGTAGGCCATTTAGGACTGAGATGAGGAAAACCTTTTCCACCCAAAGAGTTGTGAATCTGTGGAATTCTCTCCCACAGAAGGCTGGGGAGACCAACTCACCAGATGTTTTCAAGAGACTGTTAGTCATAGCTGTTATGGCTAACGGAATCAAGGGAGCTGGGGAGAAAGCAAGAACGGGGTACAGATTTTGGATGATCAGCCATGATCATATTGAATGGCGGTGCTGTCTCAAGGGCCGAATGGCCTTGTCCTGCGCCTATGTTCTATGTTTCTATGTTTCTATTCTGAAAGGGGGAGGTGAGCAGCCAGAGCTCATAGTCCATATTACTAGCAATGACACAGGTAGGGAGGGAGATGAGGCAGGGAGTGAGACAGGTGGTTAAAAAGTAACTCCAGTCTTATAATCTCACTCTGTGTAAGAAGGAACTGCAGATGCTGGTTTAAACCGAAGGTAGACACAAAATGCTGGAGTAACTCAGCGGGTCAGTATGAAGAAGTGTCTCGACCCGAAACGTCACCCATTCCTTCTCACCAGAGATGCTGCCTGACCCACCCACTGAGTTACTCCAGCATTTTGTGTCTGAGGGCGTAGAGAAGATTTACGAGGATGTTGCCAGGACACGAGGGCCTGATCTAGAGGGAGAGGTAAAAACTTTGTTATTTTTATTTCAAATGTTGGACATTAAAGGGTTAACACAGGTTCAGTATCCATAATGAATCTCATCTGTAATAAGGTGTCAGTACCAATGAGCTGGAAACAAGGTAAAAAGGTGAATTAACTAAAGAGCAGAAGGATCTCAGACGACAGGTACACAATACGTTGAGAGTAGCATCACACGGAGATAGGGTGGTCAAAAAGGCTTTTGTCACATTGGCCTTCATCAGTCAGAACATTGAGTCTAGAGATGTCGTGGTCCTGTTGCACATGTACAAGACGTTGGTGAGACCACATTTACAGTGTTGTGTTCAGTTTTGGACACATTAGTATCGGTAAAATGGTGTCAAGGTGGAAATGCCATAGAGAAGATTCACGAGGATGTTGCCAAGACTTGAGGGCCTGATCTAGAACAGATTCAGCAGGGTAGTGTTTTATTTGTTGGTGCACAGGAGGATGAGGGATGATATTGTCAAGGTGACTAAAATATTGAGAGATATAGATAGGGTCGACGCACAGATTAGGGGAATCAAGATCCTGAGGACAACTTTAAGATGGGGGGAAGATTGAATAGGAACCAGAGGGGTCATTTTCACACAAAGGGTGGTGGGTGTGTGGAACCAGCTGCAAGAGGAGATGGTTCAACCCAGTACCCATATCATCATACGGTGTGGAAACAGGCCCTTCGGCCCAACTTGCCCACGCCGGACAACATGCCCCATCCACTCTAGTCCCACCTGCCTGCAGTTGGTCCAAATCCCTTCAAACCTATCCTATTCACATACCTATCAAACTGTGTCATAAATGGTAGGTAAGTCCCTGCCTCAACTACCTCCTCTGGCATCTTGTTCCATACATCCACCACCATTTGTGTGAAAAAGGTATCCCACAGATTCCTATTAAATATTTTCCCCTTCACCTTAAACCTATGTCCTCTGTACCTCGATTCTTCTATTCAGGGCAAGAGAATCTGTGCTTCTACCCAATATATCCCTCGCATGATCTTATACACTATAAGATCACCCTTCTTCCTTCTGTGCTTCAAGGAATAGGTTCCCTGCCCACTCAACCACTCCCCATAGGCCAGACCCTGGCTGCTGCGTCCTTGTAAAATGTATCTGTAAAGGTTCTAGTTTGGCAACATCTTTCTAATAACACAGTACCCAGAACTGAACACAATACTCCAAATGTGGCCTCACTAAGGTCTGATACAACTGCAAGATGACCTCCCAACCTCTACACTCAATACACTGCCAGGTAAAGGCCAATGTGCCAAAAGCCTTTTTGACCATCCGATCTACAGCAACTGTGATTCCAACTTCAAGGAACTGTGCACCTGCACTCCAAGATCCCTCTGCTCTACAATTGTACCTAGAGCCCTACCCTTCACTGTGTAGATCCTCCCCATGTTCAACAACAACAAGTTTATTTATGGATAACCCCTTGAGATGGACAGTCATCTCGTTTTCGAGGGGGTCCAACATAGAACATACAGCACAAGACATAACATACATAAAGGCTCTCATCGACCCACCTACCCACACACCAAACCCAAAACCCCTCCATCCCCACTTGTTATAGTTTATAACAATTGTTAATTAACTTAAATCCAATAATAACAACAGTATAATGTTAGTCGCTATGCAATACTCTAATACTAGAAACAGGTACATGGTTTTATGAGAAATGGTAAAAGTGTATTTTTAAATAGACAAAATGAACTAATAGTTCTTATGGTACTAGGCAGAGTGTTCCAGTCAGAAGGAGCTTTATATTTAAATGCACGTCTCCCAATTTCTTTGTTATTTCTTGGAATGAAAAAGAAGGGTTGTTGAATATGTCTTAGTGAATATGAGGGTGTGTATGGAAATAGGTCTTGTTTTAAATAAGAAGGGTAATTAAGATGGATGCATTTAAAGATGAACTGGAACCAGTGGTAGCATCTTCGAGCGTGGGGGGATATCCAGTTTAAAGTTTCGTACATAGAACAGTGGTGAGTTGTATATGGACACCTTAAAATAAATCTGCAAAGACTATTATAAACTACATTAAGGGGTTGAAGATGTATATCAAATGTATTCTGATAGACAATATCAGCATAATCCAGTGTTGGTAGTAGTAGTTGAGAGACAATTCTTTTTCTCATCTGAAAGGTGAAACAATTTATATGGCGGTAAAGAATAGCTAGATTACAGCTAAGTTTTTTAGTAATCGTCTCACTATGCTGCGTAAATGAAAGCGTTGGGTCAAGCCAAACACCAAGATATTTGAAGTTCAATACTTGTTCTAATGGTGATCCTTCATTAAATGATATAGTCAGATCTACAGAATTACCAAGGCCTTGTCTGGTACCAAATAACATACTACATGATTTATTTTTATTTAAAATTAATTTGTTAAATAATAGCCATTTCTGAACGGAAATAAGATCTGATTGAAGGGTTCTTTCAATTTCAGACTTGTTAGTACTAGATGTATATAGAACCGCATCATCGGCATATAGTTGTATTTGACAGTCAGAACATATATTGGGGAGGTCGTTTATGAAAATAGAGAAAAGGAGTGGTCCCAAGGACGAACCTTGCGGGACCCCCTTCTCAACAATTAAGAAATTGGATTGACTTCCATTAGACTTCCATGTTAGACTTCCCAAAATGCAAAACATCACAATTCTCTGCATTAAATTCCCCCAACCATTCCCCAGCACACTTGGCCATTCGATCAAGATCCTACTGCAATTAATCACAACCATCTTCACTATCTGCAAAACCACCCACTTTTGTATCATCTGCAAACTTGCTAAACTTGCTCTGTAAGTTCTCATCCAAATCATTGATGTAGATGACAAACAGTAACGGGCCCAGCACTGAACACTGAGGCACACCACTAGTCACAGGCCTCCAGTCTGAGAAGCAACCTTCCTTCCACCATCACCCTCTGCTTCCTTCCCTGAAGCCAAATTTCAATCCATTCAGCTATCTCTCCTTGTAACTATATAAAGGTACGAACTAAAAAGTACTACGGCAAACTTTAAGGAACATTTAGACAGGTGCATGGACAGACAGACCGACAGGCCATTTATAGGAATATGGGGATGGGACATGTTGGCCAGTGTGGGCAGGCAGGCAGGCAGGCTGGGCTGAAGATGTTGTGAGACTCTATGTCTCTATGACTCTATAACTGGAGTGTGTGTGTGTGTTTGTACAGATAGTGCAGTAAGATATTCCTCACTTGGCCATGGATCTCTGCGCTGGGATCGTAGAACAGATTCATTTTAAGACAAACCCGGTTAATCACACTTTTTAATATTATTATTACAGCAGTTTGTCCAATGGTCGCACATGGATAGGTAACCTGCAAACATGTCCAATCTTCTACAAGGCAAATCAGTGTTGTCAGTGTTGCCACTGGTGAAAATATATCTGGGTAGTGTGCGACGGAACTGGCAACTGGTTGTTATTTCAAATGTTTGACTAGAAAGGGTTAACTGAAGTTCAGTTTCCATAATTAATCTCATCTGTAATGAGCACTAACTCCATCTTGCTGCTCTATCCACGCTGGTAAACACGGCACGTGAAGATGCATTAACTTGTTGTTTTCATCTTAATTAACAGTGGTTAGAAATTCTAATTGGCTCTCTCCGGGATACAATGGAAAGAAAAACACATAATGTGGAAAATTAAAGTGTAGCTTCATAACTGAGAAAGAGATAGTTAAGTAATGGTGCTGTATCCTTCGTCCAGTGGGAATATTACTTCCAGCCGGTGAACACAAGGCCAGGCTGTGTTCAATCTGCAGTTTATTTTGTTGCAAACAACTTCAGACCAGTCGACAGGTAGATGTGACTTCAAACCCACGGATCAGGCAGCAAGGTCGGTCTGAGTGTAAATGACCAACTCATCTGCATTGGCTGTCCACACAGCGGTACAGAGAAAGCTGCCACACACACACACATACTTTATTGATGTGCTTGTTTATCAAGTAATTCAAGAGAGCATATCTCCCATCATGCAGTGTAAAGCTGGTACCGGTAGAAAGTGAAATCCACACTTCAATGAGCAGCAGGGACAGTTATTAAAAATGACCAATGTTTTGGACAGGCAATTCTATGATGTTTTCCTCTTAATTTGCATCTTTGAGAAATGTGGACACCTGTTGATGTTTCATTCATCTGATTCAAGGCCAGAGTTTAGTGGTGACTAAATATCCAAACAGTTGTCAGGTCACCGTTTAAAAGCAGTTTATTTGTAAGTGCTGTACCTGGCGCAAACTTCACACACAGGTTTACCGTGTTTCATAGAGAGGGATAGTGGACTTTAGTTCATCTGAACTATTCCCAATGGCCGGGATCGCACTACCTAGCAATGTTACAAAATTTTGAAATTTTAAAAATAAAGTCTGCAATTTATCCCATCAGATAAAGCATAAAAGGAAGTTTAATTTGACACTTAATTCACTTTCATATCTTCAGTATTAAAAAAGTTATGGCCATTATCATACTCAGAAATTAGCATGTAGTTCCCTATTGCTTTTCCATTGACTTAACACAAAAGCTGTGATCGAGGACAGTTAAAAGCCCATAACTTTTTAAAAATTATGATAACTGAAAGAAATTTTCAGTTATTATAGATTGAAGCATTCTGAAACAAATATGAAACAATCTTACTTCGAAGACATGAAAGTAAAGCATATAATTAGTTAGTTACCTAATTGTAGCTAATTACAAAATTCAATTACTAGATCTAAACATCTATCAATTTCTTAAGAATAGATTAACATTTTTAAATAGCCTAAGTGTCCAAATAACATTCACACAATAATTCACAATATAACATAATTTTTAAATCTAATTTTCATGAATTTACAGGCCAAATGGAAGGAATTGAATGTTTAATACCTGTAAATTAATGGGGATTTAATTCATTTTGCGAGTGAGGATTTCTGGAACGCGATCTTTTGGAACGTTGATTTGCGGTGAATTTAACCCCGTATTGGCATGAAAAATACTGCCGTTAATTCGGGGAATAAAATCACCGTGTCGCATGAAAAAATGTGAATTAAAGGCTTCTTAAGAAGCACTTTTATACATTTAAAGAAAGCACTTTCGTTTACCTGTCCCGTGTGTGAAATCCGTCCCCATTATCGGCGTTGACGCTTCAGGAGCTGCTTTTAAAATTACTGTAGCGCTGACATTGACGATTTAATAAAAATAAAAAACACACAAAACGCCGGTAGGAACGATTTTGTCAGCCAAGGCTTGTACTCCAACAAAATATCAACCAGGACAAGGGAGGTGAAACTCGCGTTTTAACCACGCCCCCCCTTAAAGGCGCCAAAATCGCGCACACGGCCAGTGGCAGAATTACAGCGCGACTGAAGGTAAGTTTTGTAACATACCTACACTACCTGTGCCCCGTGTTCAAGAGACAAGAAAGAGGAAGACAGTGCAGATCAGTAGGTGACTCAGGAGCTGGTGCAGGGGGTGGGGGCTTCAGACATAGTCATACAGCATGGAAACAGGCCCTCTGGCCCAACTTGTCCATGCCCATGCCCCATACACTCGTACTACCAGCCTGTGTTTGACCCATATCCCTGTAAACCTGTCCTATCCATGTACCTGTACACATGAATGTTCAATGTTATCATAGACTTTGTCTTTGGAACTGATGTGTTACAATGCTGGGAGATATATTCTACACTCTGTATCTTGCACTTTGCTCCATCTGTTGTACTCCAGTTTGACTTGATTGTGTTTATGTTCAGTATATCCTTATCTGATTATATAGCATGCAAAACAAAGCTTGACACTGTACCTCGGTACATGGGCAGAGCATTAAATAGGAAAGGTGCATTCATTCTGGTGGGATTCTGTAGGTTTCCCAAAAGCCAGCTGAGGAACAGCAGACGAACTGTGACAAGTCTCAGGTGATGCTTTGCTATGTCATGAGCTCAGTAAATGATAGAGTCGGTGAGAGTGTTGTACAATAGAGCACAGTTGTACGACAGGAAGGTGACATCAGATATACATGTACTGAGATGGACAAGGACTGATTAGGGATAGTCAGCACAGATTTGTACGTGGGAGATCGTGTCTCACCAACCTGATTGAGCTTCTTGAAGATGTGACCAAAAACGTTGATGATGACAGAGCTGTCGATGTTGTATATGTGGATTTGAGCAAAGGTATTTTACAAACATCCACATGGTAAGCTGCTCTGGAAGGTAAGATTGCAAGGGATCCAAGGAGAGATTGCTGAATGGATAGAAACTTGGCTTCATGGAAGGAAGCAGAGGGTGATGGTGGAAGGTTGTTTTTCAGACGGGAGGCCTGTGACTAGTGGTGAGAACGTACAAAGCATGAGCTACAAATTTGCAGCTGACACTAAACTGGGTGGTATTGTATATACTGAAAATGTTTGTGAGAAATTTCAGCAAGATCTTGATCGGTTGGGCAGGTGGGCTGAGGAATGTCTGATGGAGTTTAATACAGAGAAATGTGAGATGTTGCATTTTGTGAAGTTTAATAAGGGCAGCACCTACACAGTGAATGGTTGGGCTCTTGGAAGTGCTGTGGAGCAGAGGGATCTACGAATGCAGTTACATAGTTCCATGCAAGTGGCACGATGGGTAGATATGGTGATTAAAAAGGCATTTGGCACATTGGCCTGCATCAGAGTATTGTGTAGAAGTTGGGAGGTCATGTTACAGTTGTATAAGACGTTGATGAGAACACAGTTAGAGTATTGTGTTCAGTGTTGGTCACCGTGTTATAGGAAATATGTTGTCCAGCTGGAAATGGTGCAGATAGGTTTTACGAGGCTGTTGCCAGGACACGAGGGCCTGAGCTATAGAGGGAGATTGGGCAGGCTAGGACATTATTCATTGGAGCGCAGCAGGGTGAGGAGTGATCTTATACAGATGTAGAACATCATGAGAGCAACAGATCAGGTAAATACACAGTCTATTGCCCAGATTAGGGAAATCAGGACCAGGGACATAGGTATCAGGTGAGGGGGGAAATATTTAATAGGAACATGAGGAGTGACTATTTACACAAAGGGCGTTGTGTATATGGAACGAACTGCCAGAGGAGGTAGTTGAGGCAAGTCTGGTGGATGAGATATACATGAGATATATCTGTGCAGGTACATGGATAGGATAGGTGTAGAGGGAAATGGGCCAGTTGACATAGTGTAGATGGAAACTTAAAACTCCCCCTAATACCCAAAGACCTGGGATATGGATGCACCACAAAATTTAAAGGTACTATAATTACTCAAAATGCAAGATGCTAAGCAAAAGAGCCTAGGAGGAGTCTCATTCTGCAGTTGGAATATAAGAGGTATTAATGAACCTATTAAAAGGGCTAAGATACTAGATCAGCTGAAATTGTACAACTCTGACATTATCCTTTTACAAGAAACTCATCTAAAATCCCATGATCAACCTAGGTTGAGGGCGAAATGGATAGGTCAAACATACCATTCTTCATTTACCTCGAAATCTAGAGGTACGTCAATTATTATAAGAAAAGGTATACCATTCAAAGCAAAGAATACTATAACAGACATTGAAGGGAGATACTTAATAGTTAATGGAGAAATTCGTGATGCTCCAATCACTTTGGTAAATATATACGCGCCTAACTTTGACAACCGTCATTTTTTAAATAAAATTTTGAATAGAATCGCAGAGTCTAACTATCAAAATGTTATAATAGGAGGAGACTTTAACTGTGTTTTAGATCCGTACTTAGATAAATCAAGCAAAAAACTGAGAGGGAATACGAAATCTAAATCTGGTGAATTTTTAAATACTTATATAAACAACACTAATATAGCAGATGTTTGGAGAATTGCTAATCCAACTGGCAGGGAATACTCGTTTTATTCAATGGTACACAAAACATACTCACGTATAGATTATTTCCTGGCGGACACCAAATTAATCCCTCATATTTCTAACCCAACATATCATACAAACTCTATTTCAGATCATTCACCATTAACTTTTTTTTTTTAACTGGAAGGGATGTCTAAGAATATATCGTTCTGGAGATTTAACTCTCATATCTTAAAAGATCCACAAGCGAGTATATATTTAAAAGAACAAATGGATGCCTTTTTTGAAATAAATGTCTCTCCAGACATATCGCCTACTGTATTATGGGAATCTTTTAAAGCATATATTAGAGGTATTATAATTTTATACCAAGCTTTTCAAAATAAAAAGAATAAGAATGAACAAAAACAACTAGAGGAACTTATTAGACAAATGGATATAGATAATGCTAAAGATCCATCAATAGAAAAACATAATAAAATAATAATTCTGAAATTTAAATTAAATAAACTATTATCAGCCAAATTGATACAACTTTTTCAAATTACAAAACAAGAGTACTTTGAATTTGGGGATAAACCGCATAAACTTCTGGCCCGCCAGCTAAAAAAAGTGAAAAAGAACATACGATCCCAAAGATTAAATCAGATAGAGGGGAGTTACTAACTACACCGAACGATATTAATAAAAGATTTGCACAATTTTATGAGAATCTGTATACATCTAAAACGACAACTGATTCCTATAAAATTACTGAGTTTCTGGATAACTAATCTTCCAAAGTTAGAGGTGAAGGAAGAAGAGTAATTGGGAGCACAAATTTCAATTAAGGAATTCTAATATAAAATTATACCTAGATTACAAAAAATGTACCAACATGCTTTTAAAAAACAAATACTACCTGATACATTAGCTGAATCAACGATTACATTAATACTTAAAAAAAACAAAGCTTTAGAAGAACCGGGTTCATATAGAGCTATTGCACTGTTAAACACAGATCAAAAAATATTAGCAAAAACATTAGCTAGAAGATTAAGTAAATATATTAGCAAACTAATAAATCCAGATCAGACGGGGTTTATCCCGAAGAGATACTCAGCTAATAATATGAGACGTTTACACAATATAATGCATTCACATAAATTTGAAGAACAAGAATTATCAATTATTTCGCTGGACGCTGAAAAAGCATTTGATCAAGTAGAATGGAATTATATGGATAAAGTATTAGAAAAATTCCAATTGGGAAATAATTTTATTTTATGGATTAAATTACTATATAATAAACCTACAGCTAGAATATTAACTAATAATATATTACCTTCGAAATTTCAACTATCAAGGGGAAATAGACAAGGGTGCTCATTATCACCACAGTTGTTTGCTCTTATAATTGAACCGTTAGCAGAAAAAATTAGAATACATCCCGATATCCATGGGTATAATACTAAATAAATAATAAAATATCTATATACGCGGATGATATATTACTGTACATTACAAAACCTCAAATCACTATACCAAATATATTAAACTTAATTGAAGACTTTGGATCTTTTTCTGGATACAGAATAAACTGGAATAAAAGTGAAATTATGTCAATAAAACCGAAAGACTCAACACATCTTTTAAAATTCCCTTTTAAAATAGCTACAGAAAAATTTAAATACCTGGGAATCGAAATTACCAGAACATATCAAGGTATGTTTAAAGCAAATTTTGAGCCTTTACTTAATAAATTAAATACATGAATTAAATTTTGGAAAACGCTCCCGATGTCTTTAATAGGCCGAATAAATGCAATAAAAATGATCTTTCTTCCACAAATTTTATACCTATTTCAATCGATTCCTATATACTTACCAAAGAAGTTTTTTTTTAAACTGGACTCAGACATTACTAATTTTATATGGGACTATAAATCACATAGAATACAAAGTACACACCTGAACAAACCCAAAGTACTAGGGGGCTTAGCACTCCCTAATTTCATGTATTATTATTGGTCAGTAAATATTAAAAATATGATTCAACTGATGGATAATTCTGCTCAGCAAGTGGATTGGATTGTAATGGAGAGAGAGGACTGCTCATCTAGAAACATTGGAGCGATCCTCCTCTCACCAACGAAACTGAATAACATAAACTATAATAAGAACCCAATCATACATAGTACAATCAGAATTTGGAAACAAATAAAACAAAATTTAAAATTAAGATTTTTTTCACTTTTATCTCCCATAGTTAATAACCCTTCGTTTAATCCCTCTACTACAGATAAAGCCTTCATACAATGGGATAGACTAGGAATTAAAACGTTCGGTGACCTGTATGAAACTGGAAAATTACTATCATTTCAGCAATTACAAATAAAATATAAACTTGGAAATAATCAATATTTTAAATATTTTCAAATATGTGACTATTTGAAAAATTATATAAAAGATCATTATAATAGCCCAGTAGATGTTTTGGATGATGCAATGCAGATAAAAGCTGATTCAGCAAATTCAATATCATATTTGTATAATATTATCTTAAATGTAGAAATACCATCTACGGAAGGTATTAGAAGAGAATGGGAACAAGATTTAGCTATTAAAATCTCAAAGGAAAAGTGGAATGAATACTTATTAAAAGTGCATAAATGTTCGATAAATGTAAGACATACTTTAATACAATTCAAAATTTTACGTAGATTATACTATTCTAAAACTAAAATCCATAAAATTTCCCCAAATATATCATCAAACTGTGATAAATGTCAATCTCAAGAAGCTACTATAGCGCATTCATTTGTCTTTTGTACATAAATTCAAAAATTTTGGATTGACATTTTTGAAATCTTTACAAAATTATTTAAAATAAATCTGAAGCAGAATGGATTATCTTCGGAATAACGGAAGATAGTCCAGAACTAAATGTGTTTCAAAAGAAACTAATAGGCTATGGGTTAATAACTGGAAAAAAGTTAATCCTAAAATTTTGGAAAAATGCTCCAATACCAACTATAAACATGTGGATTTCAAATATGTTTGAAACATTACACCTAGATGAGATAAGACTCCTCCTGGCAGGTAAACCAGATCACTTCCACCTGACGTGGTCGCCATTTATAGAATTATTACAAATATAGGGTGCAAAGGTACTTTAAAAAAAACTGAGGTCGGGTAGGGGGGGATGAAAATTGGAGATTTGGTATGTCCCATTTGCGGGATGCTAATAAAAAAGGTATTTGTTCTTCTCTTTTTCCTTTCTCATTTTCTTCTTCTTTTCTAGGGTCTACTTCTTAACTCTTTTTCTTATAGGGTCTTTGTTCTTTCTTGTTGTCACGTTTTTTGTTGCTTTTTTTTACACTTTCACCTTTTCCTTCACTTTCCTCTTTCTCTTAATCTTATCCTCTCCCTTTATTAATGTAAAAAAAAAACGGAGTACATTAATTGTAATAAAATATATGTGACGAGTACTAATGGATGTGGTTGTAACGTAATGTGCTTCTAACAACTTTTAAAAAAAAGACAGTGTAGATGGAGCATGTTGTTTGGAGTGGGCAAGTTGGGTCGTAGGGCCTGTTTCCATGCTGTATGTCTCCATGCCCATTGACCATTAAGCATCTGCTTATCAACCACACCCCCTTCACCTGTATCCACCCACCACTCACCAAGGTTTGTCCTGACCATCTCTCCACCTTTCTCATTCCCCCCCAACACAATCAGTTTGAAGAAGGGTCCCAACCAAAACACCACATATCCATGTTCTCCAGAGATGCTGCCTGACGTACTGAGATACTCCAGCATTCTGTGTCTTTATTTTGAACCAGCATCTGTAGTTCTTGTATCTCCTGGTTACTGTTAAAGTTTTAAGGGACATCGCTCGGTATGTTTGCATCAGACAGAATCCCGGTGCACATGTTCATAATACTTTGTTCATCAATTTAATTCAAATAAAGATAGATATCTCTATTGAGGGTGTAGTTTACCATTACTACACATTGACCCCAGTTCCATCGACTCTTCGGGTGCTGTCTATGTGAAGTTTGTATGTTCTTCCCGTGTTGTGTGGGTTTTCTCCGGGTGCTCCGGTTTCTCGACCAGACAGAGGGTGGTGGGTAGATGGAACAAGCTGCCATAGGAGGTAGTTAAGGCAAGTACCATATCAACAGTTGAAGTACATTTGGACAAGGATACGAACAGGAGAGTGTGAGAGGGACATGGGCCAAACACGGGCAGGTGGGACTAGTGTAGATGGGGCATCTTGGTCAGAATGGGCAAGTTGGGCCGAAGGGTCTATTTCCGTGCTGTGTGACTCTATGCAAGGTTCCCTACAAGTGGCGAGTCAGGTGGACAGGGTGGTGAAGAAGACACTTGCCTTCATGGGCAAGCGGACTGAGCACAAAGGTTAGGGCATCGTGATACATCTGTACAACTCGTTGGTAAGACCACACTTGAAGTACTGTGTACAACTCTGGTCACCAAGCCACAGGAAGGATGCCATTGTATTGGAAAGGCTACAAACGAGATTCACCAGGAATGTTACCTGGGCTGGCAGACTTGATATGGGGAGAGGTTGGATAATCTGGGGCCTTTTCCTTTGGAGAGTGGGAGGATGAGGTGTGACCTTATTGAGGTGTACAAGTTCACGAGGAGCATGATTTAAACTACCATTCACAAGTAAGGTATGTGCCGTAATAAGCACAGGGCAGTGGCTCTGACAATCACCATCATGAAGTGCTTTGAGAGACTGGTGTTGGAGCATATTAACTCCAGTATCCCAGCCAGCCTTGATCCATTACAGTTTGCTCATCAACGCAGCCGGTCTCCAGCAGTGACCATCTCCCGGCCCTAAACCCATCTCTGGAATACATAGACAACAAGGTGGCATAGAAACATAGGAAATAGGTGCAGAGATAGGCCATTCAGCCCTTCCAGCCTGCACCGCCATGCAAAATGATCATGGCTGATCATCCACAATCAGTACCTCATTCCTACTTTCTCTCCATATGCCTTGATTCCGTTAGCCCTAAGAACTATATCTAACTCTCTCTTGAAAACAGACAGTGAAATATGTCTTCTGTGGCAGAGAATTCCACAGATTCACAACTCTCTGGGTGATAAAGGTTTGCATGTTCTCTGTCCTAAATGGCCTATCATTTATTCTCAAACTGTGACCCCACTGCTTCTGGACTCCCCCAACGTCAGATAGTGAATAGATAGGAGTCTAATGTAGGCCAATTCCTAACGTACCAATTCTTGCTATTGAGGGAGTGCAGCGTAGGTTCACCAGGTTAATTCCCTGGATGGCGGGACTGACAAATGATGAAAGAATGGATCGACTGAGTTTATGTTCACTGGAATTTATACGGATGAGAGCGGATCTTATAGAAACATGTACACTTCTTAAGAGATTGGACAGGCTAGATGCAGGAACAAAGCCTGTCCAATCCCTTAACAATGTTACATGTTTCCATAAGATTCCCTCTCATCTGAATTCCAGTGAATATAAACTCAGTCGATCCATTCTTTCATCATTTGTCAGTCCCACCATCCAGGGAATTAACATGGTGACCCTATGCTGCACTCCCTCAATAGCAAGAATTGGTACATTAGGAATTGTCCCACGTTAGACTCCTATCTATCCGCTATAGCTCCACCTTCAACACCATAATCCCATCCAAACTGATCTCCAAGCTGCTGGAACTAGGAATCAGCTCCACCCTCTACCACTGGATCTGCAACTTTCTGACCCTTCCAATCGGTGAAGATAGGTGACAGCATCTCATCCGCAATAATCATCAACACTGGTGCCCCGCAAGGATGCGTTCTCAGTCCTCTAATACACTCCCTATACACATGACACCAAGGCCGAATGTGGATCTAATTCCATCTACAAGTCTGCAAACGACAACACTGTGGTGGGATGAATCACGACCAATAATGGGATGGAGTACAGGAAGGATATGTCATAAGGTCATCAGTGATAGCAGTAGAATTAGGCCATTCGGCCCATCAAGTCTACTCCACCATTCAATCATGGCTGATCTATCTCTCCATCCTTGCCCCATTATCCAGCCTTCTCCATGTAACCTCTGACACCTGTAGAAGTAAAGAATCGATCTATCTCTGCTTTAGTAATATCCACAACCCCCGTAAACAAGTACTTTAGTTCTGTCTTCACTAAGGAATAAAGCCTTCATTGCGAGAAGATTTGAGTTTAGGAGCAAGGAGGTTCTACTGCAGTCGTACAGGGCCCGGTGAGACTGCACCTAGAGAAATCTGTACAATTTTGGTCTCCTAATTTGAGGAAGGACATTCTTGCTATTAAGGGAGCGCAGCGTGGGTTCACCAGGTTAATTCCCGGGATGGCGGGACTGACATATGATGAAAGAATGGGCGACTGGGCTTGCATTCGCTGGAGGTTCGAATGATGAGAGGGGCTCTTATACTGTAAACATATAACATTCTTAGAGGATTGGACAGGCTAGATGCAGGAAAAATGTTCCGATGTTTGGGGAGTCCAGAACCAGAGGTCACAGTTTAAGAATAAGGGGTAGGCCATTTAGGACAGTGATGAGGATAAACTATTTCACCCAGAGTTGTGAATGTGTGGAATTATCTGCCAGAGAAGGCAGTGGAGGCCAATTCACCAAATGTTTTCAAGACAGAATTAAATTGTGCTCTTTGGGCTAAGGGAATCAAGGGCTATGGGGGGGAAAGCCGGAACAGTGGACTGATTTTGGAGGATCAGCCATGATCATATTGAATGGCGGTGCTGGGTCGAAGGGCCGAATGGTTGGGGTCCAGTTGCGATCTAGTATCAGAATTATTAACATATTAATTATCCTCATTTCTGAACCTAATCTATATGCCATTGTATACTGAGTGACTCCCTCGTATTTCACAACGCCAGATGTACAACAGGTACATTTAGTTCTGTCTTCACCAAGGGACACACAAGCAATCTCCCATAAAAATAGGGGACCAAGGATCTACCGGGAAGGAGGAACTGAAGAAAATCCACATTAGCCCACCAGGAAATGGAGTTATGCAAACTGTTGAGACTGAAGGCAGATAAATCCCCAGGGCCTGACGATCTGCATCCCAGCGTACTCAAGGAGTGGTCTGAGAAATCGTGGATGCATCAGTGATTATTTCCCAATGTTCTATAGACTCTGGATCAGTTCCGGTGGACAGGAGGGTAGCGAATGTAAGCCCAATTTTTAAGAAAGGAGGTATAGAGAAATCGGGGAATTATAGACCAGTTAGCATGACGTTGGTAGTGCGGAAGATGCCTCAGTCGATTGTTAAGGATGTAACAGCATTTGGAAAGTAGTAACAGGATAGGTCAAAGTCAACATGGATTTATGAAGGGGAATTCATGCTTGACTAATCTTCTGGAATTTATTGAGGATGTAACAAGTAGAATGGATAATGGAGAGCCAGTGGATGTGGTGGATCTAGACTTTCAAAAAGCCTTTGACAAGGTCCCACACAAGAGATTAGTGTGTAAAACTAGAACACATGGTATTGGGACAAGGGTATTGACATGGATACAAAACTGATTGGCAGACAGGAAGCAAAGAGCAGGAATGAACGGGTCCTTTTCAGAATGGCAGGCAGGAACTAGTAGGATGCCGGAAGACTTAGTGCTGGGACCCCAGATACTTATAATATTTACTGACGATTTAGACAAAGGAATTACAACTGGGCTGGCGGGCATGACGATGACAGAGCACATGAGAGATAACAGAACCGGTGATTCCAGTGCTGTGCAAATGTTCATGAGAACAACAGGGAAACAGGCACTTCGGCCCGATTCATCCATGCAGATCGAGATGCCTATGAGGCATGATGTCCATGATGTGAATGAGATTACAAGTGATCTCATTCACGTGTATTTGTCTCATATCCCTCCATGCCTATCCGAGACAAACGGCTGTCCAAATGCTGTTTATTTGCTGTGATGGTATCTGCCCCCACCACCACTTATGAAGAGATTGCTCCACCTTTGGTGTGGAATACCTGCCTGCCCATCAGTATTCCCTTAAATCTTTCCCCTTTCCAATAAACTGTAGTTGTGTGGGTTTAGATTCTCCCAGCCTGGGAAATAACTATCACCATCTACTCAATCCTGCTGTAGTTGACATAATTTCACAAGCCTCTGTAAGGTCACCCCTCAGTATTCTTGCTCCAAAGAGACCAATCCCACCCGATCGAATCTGCCTTCTAAACTAACGCTGTCCATTCCAGATAACACCCTGGTTGACCTGTTCCGCACTCCCTCTGGCAATAGGACATCATTTCCATAATCTGGTGACCAGAACTATACAAAAGGGGCTGGCAGATATTTGAAGTACAACCGAGGAGAGCAAGTGCTACACTTGGAGGAGCAGTGAAGTCTTTGGTGGCAAAACAGGAGACTATTATTTGAATGGTGGCCGATTAGGAAAAAGGGAGATGCAACGAGATCTTTGTGTCATGGTACACCAGTCATTGAAAGTAGGCATGCAGGTACAGCACGCAGTGAAGAAAGCAAGTGGTATGTTAGCATTCATAGCAAAAGGATTTGAGTATAGGAGTAGGGTGGTTTAACTGCAGTTGTACAGGGTCTTGGTGAGACCACACCTGGAGTATTGCGTACAGTTTTGGTCTCCTAATCTGAGGAAAGACATTCTTGCCTTCGAGGGAGTCCAGAGAAGGTTCACCAGACTGATTCCTGGGATGTCAGGACTTTCATATGATGAAAGACTGGATAGACTCGGCTTGTACTCATTAGAATTTAGAAGATTGAGGGGGGGTCTTATAGAAACTTACAAAATTCTTAAGGGGTTGGATAGGCTAGATGCAGGAATTTTTTTCCCGATGTTGGGGAAGTCCAGGACAAGGGGTCACAGGTTAAGGATAAGGGGGAAGTCTTTTAGGACCGAGATGAGAAAAACATTTTTCACACAGAGAGTGGTGAATATGTGGAATTCTCTGCCACAGAAGGTACTTGAGACCAGTTCATTGGCTATATTTAAGAGGGAGTTAGATGTGGCCCTTGTGGCTAAAGGGATCAGGGGGTATGGAGAGAAGGCAGGTACAGGATACTGAGTTGGATGATCAGCCATGATCATATTGAATGGCGGTGCAGGCTCGAAGGGCCGAATGGCCTACTCCTGCACCTATTTACTATGTTTCTATGTCTTGATTTTTCTTTATTTGGATGTTCAGCTGTAGTGTAAGTGTGTTGAGAATCAGACGCAGATGGGAAGTGACTCCATCAATCAGTCAGTGAGTCCAGAGTTGTCAGTACCGATGAGCTGTAACCAAGGGGAAAATGTGAATTAAGTGTAAAACAGAGGGATCTAGGATGACAGCAGGTACATAGTGGTTTACAAGTAACATCACAGGTAGATAGGGTGGTCAAAAAGGCTTTTGGCACATTAGCCTTCACCTGTCAGAGCATTGAGTATAGACACTAGGAGGCCATGTTGCAGTTGTATAAGACATTGGTCAGGCAGCATTTAGAGTATTGTGTTCAGTTTTAGGTACATTGGTATCGGAAAATGGTGTCAAGCTGGAAAGGGAGCGGAGAATGTGCAGGAAAGAAGTACAGATCTGGTTTTAATCAAAGGTAGACATAAAATGCTGGAGTAACTCAACGGGTCAGTATATATAAGGGTCTCGACCCGAAACGTCACCCATTCCTTCTCACCAGAGATGCTGCCTGACCCATCCGCTGAGTTACTCCAGCATTTTGTGTCTGAGGGCGTAGAGAAGATTTACGAGGATGTTGCCAGGACACGAGGGTCTGATCTAGAGGGAGAGGTAAAAACATTGTTATTTTATTTCAAATGTTGGACTTTAAAGGGTTAACGCAGGTTCAGTATCCATAATGAATCTCATCTGTAATGAGCACTAATTCCATCTTGTTGCTCAATCTATCCACGATGGTAAACACGGCAGGTGTAGATGCATTAATTTGTTATTTTCAACTTAATTAACAGTAGTTTAGTGCCTCTCTCTCTCCGGCATTCAATGTAAAGAATAACACATAATGCTGAAAATTAAAATGTAGCTTCATATCTGAAAAAGGGGATGCTGTGCCCTTCACCCCCAGTGGGAATATTAGTTCCAGCTGGTTGGTCAATACTAGCTGTGGCTGTGTTCAATCTGCAGTTTATTTTGTAGTCAACTACTTCAGACCAGTCGACAGGTAGATGTGAATTCAAACCCACAGACCACACAGCAAGGTCCGTCTGCTGAGAGTAAACTTACATCAGAATCCCCTTATATTCTTCCCGTTAGATCCCTCTCATCATCTTATACACCTCTATAAGATCACCCTTCTTCCTCCTGCCTGTGTTTCAAGGAATAGGGTTCCTGCACACTCAACCACTCCCCACAGGCCAGACCCTGGCTGCTGCATCCTTGTAAAATGTATCTGTAAAGTTTCTGGATTGGCAACATCTTTCCAATAACACAGTACCCAGAACTGAACACAATACTCCAAATGCGGCCTCACTAAGGTCTGATACAACTGTAACATGATCTCCCAACCTCTACACTCAATTGGAGGAAATGCACCTCATATTCCGCTTGGACAGTCTACATCCTGGGGGCATGAACATCGAATTCTCCCAACTGTGCTAGCCCTTGCTGTCCCCTCCCCTTCATCAGCCCTCTGGTTGTCTCCTCCCATCTCCCAGCCCTCGGGCTCCTCTTCCGCCTTTTTTCCTTTTTACCTTTCTTCTCCCCACCCCTATCAGTCTGAAGAAGGGTTTCGGCCCGAAACGTTGCCTATTTCCTTCGCTCCATAGATAACCATATAACCATAACAGCACGGAAACAGGCCATCTCGGCCCTTCAAGTCCGTGCCGAACTTTTTTTTTTTTTTTTTAATTTACTTCCCCCTAGTCCCGTCTACCTGCACTCAGACCATAATCCTCCATTCCTTTCCCGTCCATATACCCATCCAATCTATTTTTAAAGGATAACATCGAACCTGCCTCCACCACTTCCACTGGAAGCTCATTCCACACAGCACCACTCTCTGAGTAAAGAGGTTCCCCCTAATGTTACCCCTAAACTTCTGTCCCTTAATTCTCAAGGCATGTGGCTGAATGGGAGATGCCAGAGAGTAATGGTGGATGGCAGTTTGTCAGGTTGGAGGCCGGTGACTAGTGGGGTGCCTCAGGGGTCTGTGTTGGGTCCACTGTTGTTTGTCATGTACATCAATAATCTGGATGATGGTGTGGAAAATTGGATTAGTAAGTATGCAGATGATACTAAGATAGGTGGTGTGGTGGATAATGAAGTAGATTTTCAATGTCTACAGAGAGATTTAGGCCATTTAGAAGAGTGGGCTGAAAGATGGCAGATGGAGTTTAATGATGATAAATGTGAGGTACTACATCTCGGCAGGACAAATCAAAATAGGACGTACATGGTAAATGGTAGAGAATTGAGGAATGCAGTTGAACAGAGGGATCTAGGAATAACTGTGCATAGTTCCCTGAAGGTGGAATCTCATGTAGATAGGGTGGTAAAGAAAGCTTTTGGGGTGCTGGCCTTTATAAATCAGAGCATTGAATATAGAAGTTGGGATGTAATGTTAAAATTGTACAAGGCATTGGTGAGGCCAATTCTGGAGTATGGAGTACAATTTTGGTCGCCTAATTATAGGAAGGATGTCAACAAAATAGAGAGAGTACAGACGAGATTCACTAGAATGTTGCCTGGGTTTCAGCAACTAAGTTACAGAGAAAGGTTGAACAAGTTAGGTCTTTATTCTTTGGAGCCCAGAAGGTTAAGAGGGGACTTGATAGAGGTCTTTAAAATTATGAGCGGGTTAGACAGAGTTGACGTGGATAAGCTTTTTCCATTGAGAGTAGGGAAGATTCAAACAAGGGGACATGACTTGAGAATTAAGGGACAGAGGTTTAGGGGTAACATTAGGGGGAACTTCTTTACTCAGAGAGTGGTAGCTGTGTGGAATGAGCTTCCAGTGGAAGTGGTGGAGGCTGGTTCGATTTTATCCTTTAAAAATAGATTGGATGAGTATATGGACGGGAAAGGAATGGAGGGTTATGGTCTGAGTGCATGTAGATGGGACTAGGGGGAAGTATTTATTTTTTAAAAAAAAATAATAATAATAATAATAATAATAATGTTCGGCACGGATTTGAAGGGCCGAGATGGCCTGTTTCCGTGCTGTAATCGTGATATGGTTATATGGTTATATGTCCCCTTGTTTGAATCTTCCCTACTCTCAATGGGAAAAGCTTATCCACGTCAACTCTGTCTAACCCGCTCATAATTTTAAAGACCTCTATCAAGTCCCCTCTTAACCTTCTGCGCTCCAAAGAATAAAGACCTAACTTGTTCAAACTTTCTCAGTAACTTAGTTGCTGAAACCCAGGCAACATAGTAAATCTCCTCTGTACTCTCTCTATTTTGTTGACATCCTTCCTATAATTAGGCGACCAAAATTGTACTCCATACTCCTGAATTGGCCTACAATTTTGGTCGCCTAATTATAGGATGGATGCTGCTGCACCCGCTGAGTTTCACCAGCATTTTTGTGTACCCTCTACACTCAATACTCTGCCAGGTAAAGGCCAATGTGCCAAAAGCCTTTTTGACCATCCGAACTACAGCAACTGTGATTCCACCTTCAAGGAACTGTGCACCTGCACTCCAAGTTCCCTCTGCTCTACAATTGTACCTCTTGCCCTACCATTCACTGTGTAGATCCTCCCCATGTTAGACTTCCCAAAATGCAATACCTCACAATTCTCTGCATTAAATTCCACCAACCATTCCCCAGCACACTTGGCCAATCGATCAAGATCCTACTGCAATTAATCACAACCATCTTCACTATCTGCAAAACCACCCACTTTTGTATCATCTGCAAACTTGCTAAACTTGCTCTGTAAGTTCTCATCCAAATCATTGATGTAGATGACAAACAGTAACGGGCCCAGCACTGAACACTGAGGCACACCACTAGTCACAGGCCTCCAGTCTGAGAAACTATCTTCCTTCCACCATCACCCTCTGCTTCCTTCCCTGAAGTCAAATTTCAATCCATTCAGCAATCTCTCCTTGTAACTATATAAAGGTACGAACTAAAAAGTACTGCGGCAAACTTTAAGGAACATTTAGACAGGTGCATGGACAGACAGACAGACAGGCCATTTATAGGAATATGGGGATGGGACATGTTGGCCGGTGTGGGCAGGCAGGCAGGCAGGCTGGGCTGAAGATGCTGTGAGACTCTATGTCTCTATGACTCTTTAACAGGAGGGTGTGTGTGTGTACAAATAGTGCAGTAAGATATTCCTCACTTGGCCATGGATCTCTGTGCTTGGATCGTAGAACAGATTCATTTTAAGACAAACCCGGTTAATCACACGTTTTAACATTATTATTACAGCAGTTTGTCCAATGGTCGCACATGGATAGGTAACCTGCAAACATGTCCAATCTTCTACAAGGCAAATGTTGTCGGTGTTGCCACTGGTGAAAATATATCTGGGTAGTGTGCGACGGAACTGGCAACTGGTTGTTATTTCAAATGTTTGACTAGAAAGGGTTAACTGAAGTTCAGTACACATAATTAATCTCATCTGTAATGAGCACTAACTCCATCTTGCTGCTCTATCCACGCCGGTAAACACGGCACGTGAAGATGCATTAACTTGTTGTTTTCATCTTAATTAACAGTGGTTAGAAATACTAATTGCCTCTCTCTGGGATACAATGGAAAGAAAAACACATAATGTGGAAAATTACAGTTCAGAACAGAGAAGGGGGTAGTTACGTAATGGTGCTGTATCCTTCGTCCAGATTCACAACTCTCTGGATGAAAATTATTTTCCTCACCTCAGTCTGAAATGGCCGAACCCTTATTGTTAAACTGCGACCCCTGTTTCTGGACTCCCCCAACATCGGGAACAGTTCTTGCCTATCCAATCCCTTAAGAATTGAATGTTTCTATATGGTGCCCTGTCATACTTCAAAGTGAATTTAGAGAGAGCTCTTACACACTCAGTCTGTATTTCTGTGCCTATTTATCAATTAATTCAAGAGAGCATTTCTCCGTTCTGCTGTGTATACCTGGTACACGTGGAAACTGAAAGACACTTCAATAATCAGTGACATATTAAAATGACCAACGTATATGACAGACAGTTATATAATTTTGTTGTTTAATTTGCAGCTTTGAGAAAATTGGACAGTTATTGATGTTGAATTCCTTGGATTTCCAGGCTAGAGTTTAGTTTGAGGACAGTGAAGCACCTGTTGGACACTTGGGAGGGAGATGAACGATGAGCCTCCGTTGTTAGTGACAGCACCACCCAATACAGTATCACCACTGTTGTGTAGTCAGTGATGTGTCTGTAATGTGGCTCCAACTTGGGAGGTCGATGACAGACAGAGCACACTAGAGTTTACAGAACCGCTGATTCCAGTGGTGTGTGAAATGGGCACGGAAACAGCATGGAAACAGGCCCTTCGACCCGACGTCCATGCAGACCAAAATGCCTATCTAGGGTGATCTCATTCACTTGTATTTGACCCATTTCCTTCCATTCCTATCCGAGACAGCCGTCAAAATGCTGTTTATTTGCGGTGATGGTATCTGCCCCACCTCCTCATGTAAAGATTGCTCCACCTTTGGTGTGGAATACCTGCCCGTCAGAATTCCCGTCAATCTTTTCCCTTTCTATTAAATCTGGTCTCTGGGTTTAGATTCTCCCAGGCTGAGAAATATCCGTGACCATCCACTCAATCCTGCTGTAGTTGACATCATTTTACAAGCCTCAGTAAGGTCGCCCCTCTGTATTCTTGCTCCAAAGAGACACGATTTTTTCCAATCCCACCCTATCCAATCTGTCTTCTATCAAGATTATGTTTCTGTTTAATCTTTATCTAGTTATGTATCTTGATGCTTTATTTGTATCATTGTATAACAAATCAAATGTCACTGCACCCCAGTACACGTGACAATAAAGGACCATTGGACTAACGCTATCCATTCCCGAAAACATCCTGGTGAATCTGGTCTGCACTTCCTCTGGCAATAGGACATCATTTCTATGATATGGTGACCAGAACTACACAAAAGGGGCTGGCAGATATTTGAAGTACAACTGAGGAGAGCTAGTGCTACACTTGGAGGAGCAGTGAAGTCTAGATTGGTCTTTATTTGGATGTTCAACTGTGGTGCAAGTGTGTTGAGAATCAGACACAGATGGAAAGTGACACCATCAGTGAGTCCAGAGGTGTCAGTACCGATGAGCTGGAACCAAGACAGAAAGGTGAATCAAATATAGAGCAGAGGGATCTTTGACGACAGGTACACAGTGTGTTTAAAGTAACATCACATGGAGATAGGGTGGTTTAAAAGGCTTTTGTCACATTTAACCTTCATCAGACAGAACATTGAGTCTAGAGGTTTGGAGGTCATGTTGCACATGTATAAGACATTGGTGAGACCACATTTACAGTGTTGCGTTCAGTTTTGGACACATTGGTATCGGTAAAATGGTGTCAAGGTGGAAATGCCGTAGAGAAGATTCACGAGGATGTTGACAAGAATGGAGGGCCTGATCTAGAGGGACAGATTCAGCAGCCTAGTGCTTTATTCCTTGGGGCACAGGGGGATGAGGGATGATCTTTCAAGGTGACTTCTTCATGTGTATGGTGTACACAGCCTAAAGTTGTAGGACAACTTGTTCTATTTGATCTTATTGTTTGTACAAATAGTTGTCAGGTCACCGTTTAAATCAGTTTATTTGTTAGTGCTGTACCTGGTGCAAACTTCAAACACAGGTTTACCCTGTTTCACAGAGAGAGAGAGGGGGAGAGGGGGGGGGTAGAGAGAGAAGTGGGGGGTGAGAGGTGGGATAGAGGGGGAGATAGGGAGAGGGGGGATTGATTTATTTCAATCAATACCGATATACCTAACCAAATTTTTTTCAAAAATCTTGATTCTCTGATTACAACCTTTATCTGGGTTTATAAAACACATAGAATTCACAAACGACATCCATGTAAACCCAAAGCAACAGGCGGATTATGAACCAAGATGGCGGCGCAACCTGTGTTTGCAGCGGCCTCAGTGGGAATTCAGTGTTTTCGCGTGTTAGTGGAGCGAGTGGTGTGACTGGAGTATGTGTGTTGAGAGAGTGTATGTATGTGTGGCAGTATGAGCGACAGTTTCTGTTGGACACCCACAACAAAGCTTCTTGTTGTAACAAAGACTTACGGAGTGTTCTGGGCGAGCTGGGACTTCTGCGCTGCGTAGGCCCACAGAAAGCCTCGGCTGCACATGGAACAACATTGGTGAGGATTCACCGCAAGCGGTGTAGCAGGATGCGGAAGCGGGGGAAGCGTGGAGTAGTCTACGCTAGGCTAGTCGCTAACCCACACAAACCAGCAGTGCCTACACTCATGTTGGCAAATGTCCGCTCCCTCGACAATAAGATGGACTACATCAGAGCGTGGAGAGCTACTCAACGTAGCGTGAAGAACTGCTGTGTCTACGTCCTTACGGAGACCTGGCTGAATCAGAACATCACGGACGCTGCGATCCAGCTGGAGGGGCTAATGCTACACAGAGCTGACAGAGTAGCTTCGCTAGCTGGTAAGTCAAGGGGAGGCGGCCTGGCTGTGTATGTTAATAGATCGTGGTGTCGGGATGCCATGGTAGTTTCCACTTACTGCTCACCCCACGTAGAGTTAATGACTGTGAAATGCCGACCCTTCTACTTACGGAGGGAGCTAACGACAGTCTTCACAACGGCCGTTTATGTACCACCGAGCGCGGACGTGAAGGATGCTATGACAGAACTCTACAACAACATCAGTGAGCAGCAGAGGGAACATCCCGATGCTTTCTTCATAGCAGCTGGGGATTTTAACCAGGCAAGTCTTGCATCTGTTCTGCCTAAATTCTACCAGCATGTGAACATTGCAACCAGGGGAAAGAATAAACTAGACCTGGTGTACACAAACATTAAAGATTCATATAAAGCAGCCCCCCTCCCCCATATCGGCAATTCTGACCACCTGGCAGTTATGCTCACACCTGCATACAGACCCAGGGTGAAACAGGACAGGCCAATGGTCAAAGAAGTCAGAATATGGCCACAGGGAGCTACCGCAGCACTGCAAGACTGTTTTGAAATCACACAGTGGGCCATTTTCAGAGAGGCAGCAACAGGTGACAGTAGCATTGACCTCCAAGAATACACAGAATCCGTCATCGGATACATCAATAAATGCATTGATGATGTGACGGTGGTTAAACCCATCAAGAGGCGTGCCAATCAGAAACCTTGGCTAACTGGGGACGTTTGTTCCCTACTGAGTGTCCGGAATGCTGCATTTAAATCTGGGGACAACGCAGCATACAAACTGGCACGGAGTAACCTATCCCAGGGGATCAGGGAAGCGAAGAGGCGGTATGTACAAAAACTTAATAGCCACTTCACAAACGACAAAGACACACATCGTTTGTGGCAGGGATTTCATACCATCACTGACTACAAGCCCCCCCACCCCCGCTGCGGATATGCCAAAACGACCCCTCTCTACCAGATGAACTGAACGAGTTCTATGCACGGTTTGAGGTTCAAACACCACCCAGATACGAGCACTCCTGCCATCACCCAGCGACCAGTCACTCAGGCTGTCCACAGCCGGAGTTAAAAAGGCCTTTGCCAGCATCAATCCACGCAAAGCTGCACGGCCGGATAACATCCCTGGATGCGTTTTAAGGGACTGCGCTGATCAACTAAAAGATGGCTTCACAGACATTTTTAACATCTCACTCAGCCAGGCAGTAGTGCCCAACTGTCTTAAAAGTGCCACCATCGTTCCTGTCCCGAAGAAACCAAACCCAGCCTGTCACAATGACTTCCGCCCAGTGGCCCTCACACCCATATTAATGAAGTGTTTTGAGCGGCTGGTTATGCAGCATATCAACAATTGTCTCCCTGCCGACCTAGACCCACTGCAGTTCGCTTACAGAGCCAACATGGTCCACAGAGGATGCAGTCTCCACTACACTAAACCTCGCACTGTCACACCTCGACCGGAAAAATACTTATGCCAGGATCCTCTTTTTAGACTTCAGCTCTGCTTTTAATACAATCATTCCACAGCAGCTGGTGGAGAAGCTGAGGCTGTTAGGGGTGGATACTGGCACTTGTAACTGGGTCCTTAACTTCTTATCACAACGGCAGCAGACAGTCAGGGTGGGCAGTCGGACATCAAAAACCATAGCCGTGTGCACTGACTCACCCCAAGGCTGTGTCCTAAGCCCCCTGCTGTTTAGTCTGCTTACACATGACTGTACTTCTAGACTCAATAACAACTATATCAACAAGTTCGCTGATGACACAACAGTGGTGGGTCTCATCAGCGACAATAATGAGTCGGCGTACAGGATGGAGGTGGAGCTGCTCACAGGATTGTGCAGATCCCACAACCTCACTCTTAATGTGGGAAAAACTAAGGAGATGGTGGTCGACTTCAGGAGGGTGGAAAAACAACACCATACACCGCTGTATATTGATGGAACTGCTGTGGAAAGGGTCAGCAGTGTGAAGTTCCTAGGACTCCACCTGTCGGATGACCTGACCTCTATGACCAACACCACAGCAGTGGTCAAAAGAGCCCAACAGCGACTCCACCCTCTCCGGAGACTACGGAAAGCAGGTCTCCCCACTGCCCATCTAAGAACCTTCTATAGGGGCACAATTGAAAGCATAATAACCTACGGCATCACTTCCTGGTTCGGGAGCTGCAAGGCTTACGAACAATATCAACTAAACAGGATAGTGAAGACCGCCAGCAGGATTATCGGTGCCCCACTCCCTTTCCTGCTGGAGATATACAAGAAGAGGAGCATCAGTAGAGCCATCTCCATCATCCAGGACCCCTAACACCCATCACAGCACATCTTTTCCATTCTGCCATCTGGGAAGAGGTACAGGAGCATCAGCTGCAAAACCAGCAGGATGCTCCTCTAGCTTCTTCCAACAGGCAATAAGACTGATTAACGGACTTTGTCCCCTCCCAAAACATCGCTCATCCACACATCCAACCGCGCCCATACTTTGACAGTTAGGCACCTGTCAAAGTAAAGCCACTGTGAAGCCACTGTCGATCAGAATGACTGTTTTTATTATATTGTTAATTTTAGGCCTACTTTCTTTTTAAGAATGGTAATTTAAATTTGTTTTTAAAGCTCTATGTATTATCCTTTCGTTTTTACACTGAATGGAAACCGATTGAGCAACGTTTTTTCGTTTCCTCTGTGTATGAGTGAAATGATATTAAAGAAATACTGAATAACACACACACACACACACGCATGCACGCACGCACGCACGCACGCACGCACGCACACACACACACACACCCACACACACACACACACACACACACACACACACACACACACCCCACACACACACACACACACACACCCCACACACACACACACACACACACACACACACACACACACACACACACACGTTAGGATGGGGTAGAAGCCCAAAGGGTAGAATGGGGCTGAAGCCCAACATTGAATGCCTCGACTGGTTATTGGTTTCCAGGATCTAGTTTTGTTTTCCATTTCACAGTCACTAAAGAGGTATTGTAACTATGTACTTTTCAAAGGTGATCAACACATTTGGTTTGTTACTTGTGGTACATGTGTACAATTTTATATTAAAATGTAGCTTAGACCTGTTTGGTCCATTAACTCACAGGCACTTTTTAAGCACACATTTTGGTTACCTTCCATTCTACCATAGAGATATAAAGTCTATAATAGACTTTATTTGTATTTCTATGATTCTACAGACCTTGGCTGGGAACCTGGGGCTCACCAACATTGTTTCCAATTGGGCTCGGCACCTCCTAGAGGCCGGCCCTGCCTTCTCCCCATACCCCTTGATTCCGCTAGCCCCAAGAGGTCTATCTAACTATTTTAAATGCATCCGGTGAATTGGCCTCTGCTGCCTTCTGTGGCAGAGAATTCCACAAATTCACAACTCTCTGGGTGAAGTTTTTTCTCATCTCCGTCTTCACCGCATGAACCTACGCTGCACTGCCTCAATAGCAAGGATGTCTTTCTTCAAATTAGGAGACCAAATTTCACATAATACTCCAGATATGGTCTCAGCAGGGCCCTGTCCAACTGCAGAAGGACCTCTTTACTCCTGTACTCAAATGCTCTTGTTATGAAGGCCAACATTTCATTTGCTTTCTTCACTGCCTGTTGTACCCACATCTTTACTTTCAATGACTGATGCACAAGGACATCCAGGTCTCGTTGCACTTCCCTTTTTCCCCTGGTTCTGACTCCCCCAACATCGGGAACATGTTTCTTGACTCTAGCATGTCCAAACCCTTAATAATCTTATATGTTTCAATAATATTCCCTCTCATCCTTCTAAATCCCAGGGTATACAAGCCCAGCCGCTCCATTCTCTCAGCGTATGACAGGCCCACCATCCCGGGAATTAACCTTGTAAACCTACGCTGCACTCCCTCAACAACCCCTGATTTTTGTACTAATCAAGAATCTTTCTACCTATGCCTTACAAATATCCACTGACTTGGCCTCCGCAGCCTTCTCTGGCAAAGAATTTCGCAGATTCACCTCACTCTGACTGAAGAAATTCCTCCTCCTCTCCTTCCAACATGAACATCCTTTAATTCTGAGGCTCCGCCCTCTAGTCCTCGACTCAACCACTAGTGGAAACATCTTCTCCACATCCACTCTATCAAAGCCTTTCACTATTCTGTACGTTTCAATGAGGTCCCGCCTCATTCTTCTTAACTCCAGCGAGTACAGACCCAGTGCCGACAAACGCTCATCATAGGTTAACCTACTCATTTCCTGGGATCATTCTTGTAAACCTCCTCTGGACCCTCTCCAGAGCCAGCCTATCCTTCCTCAGATATGGTGTCCAAAATACGATGATACGAATAGTTTTTGTTCCGGTGACAATTTGAAGCAGCTTTTGGAGGTCATCACATCAGAAATGAATAAATTAAAACAGTGGTTTGATGTCAACAAATTGTCTTTAACTTTAAGCAAAACAAAGATTATGCTATTTGGAAAACATAAAACAACCCCTCAAGTACAATTGAAAATAGATAACACAAGTATAGAAAGAGTATATGAAAATACATTTCTTGTGTGATCTTAGACCACAAAATTTGCTGGAAACCACATATAAACCACGTCAAAGCAAAACTGGCAAAGTCTATAGCAATATTGGGAAAATCAGACACATTCTGGACCATAAATCATTACATACTCTGTATAATACACTCATATTGCCATATCTGAGTTACTGTGTGGAGATATGGGGTAACACCTACAAAACCAACCTACAGCCGTTATGTACATTACAAAAAAGAGCAATAAGAATTATCAATAACGTTGGATATCTTGAACATCCCAATTTATTATTGTTAAAGTCACACACACTGAAGTTCACCGATCTGGTTAAATTAAAACTGCACAAATCATGTACAAAGCAAGAAATAATTTATTTCCAGGAAATATACAAAAAACTGTTTATCGAAAGACAGGGTGGGTATAATTTGAGAGGGAACTTAATTATAAAAACTCAATGTCAGAACGACTCTTAAAAGTATGTACATAGCAATCTGTTGGGTGAATTTGTGGGAATGGTTTGGAACAGGAGATTAAACTTAGCACAAACATGATTCACTTTAAACAGATGTACAAAAACACTTTTTAAAGGATATTGGGATGAGGATAGGTGATTGTGAGTGGGATATTTGTTATACTGATTGTATTGCGAAGGGTGATTATGGGGTGATGGGTTGTATATATGACTAAGAGATACTGTATCGTATATCAGGGGGTTTCTTTTCTTTTTTCTCTCTTTTTTTGTATGGCTTTGTAAATATTTGATTAGTGTATACATGTAAATACTTTGGTGTACATATAGCTGCTGGTGTACATATGGTGTACATATAGCTGCTGGTGTACATATGGTGTACATATAGCTGTGGTGTACATATGGTGTACATATAGCTGCTGGTGTACATATGGTGTACATATAGCTGTGGTGTACATATGGTGTACATATAGCTGCTGGTGTACATATGGTGTACATATAGCTGCTGGTGTACATATGGTGTACATATAGCTGTGGTGTACATATGGTGTAGATATAGCTGCTGGTGTACATATGGTGTACATATAGCTGCTGGTGAACATATGGTGTATATATAGCTGCTGGTGTACATATGGTGTACATATAGCTGCT
>JAXLNO010002157.1:257170-370346 GCA_038087875.1 Malacoraja senta | reverse complement strand
AATTTAATATCATACATGTATAATTCCATTTTAAACATGGAAATTCCATCATCTGATGGAATTAGAAGAGAATGGGAACAGGAACTAGCTATAAAAATCCCGAAAGAGAGTTGGGATAAACACCTGTTATATGTGCATAAATGCTCGATTAACGTAAGACATACTCTAATTCAATTAAACATTTTACATAGATTATACTATTCGAAAGTTAAATTAAGTAAATTTTACCCAAATACCTCTTCTATCTGTGATAAATGCCTAATCCAAGAAGCAACTATAGCACATTCTTTCGTTTTTTGTATAAAAATCCAAAAATCTTGGAATGAAAATTTTGAAATTTTCACTAAATTATTTAAAATAAAACTGAAACCGAATGCAGAACTGATTATTTTTGGAACAATAGAAGCAAGTTTGGAGCTGACTTCGTTTCAAAGGAGTTTTCTTAATTATGGCTTAATAACGGCAAAAAAACGTATTCCGAAATTGTGGAAAAATGCTCCCACGCCAACGACAAAAATGTGGACTTCTAATATGTCGGAATTGTTACACCTAGAAGATATGAGATTCCTCTTACCAGGTAAACCAGACCAATTCCAAAAGATTTGGTCTCCATTTATCGACTTATTTCAAAGATAGGGTGCAACAAAATGTTGATAATAAATGGTTTCAGGACCTGGCGAGGGGTGAGTAAAGATATGAAGTAAGTGCATCCCTTTCATAATGTCCTACCTTATCTTATGTTTTCTTTTTTCTTTTTCCTCCTTTAGGTTTTTCTCTTTTTAAAACTATTTCTTGTGGTTTAGGTCCATATGGGTATTCCTGGACCACTCTTTCAATCACTCACTTACTATCTTTACTAAGTCTTTCTATCCTTTTCTCTTATTAAAGTTTAAAATAAGAAGTGGTACAAGAAAAATATAAACTTACGTTATTGCAGATTACTGTAATGTACAATACTTCTAATAAAATAAAAAATATAATTTAAAACAAAAAGAAAAGATTATTGCATAACTAATTTAAAACTTCGCGCTTATTTGATCCGGTGATTTAGACATCTGAAATTGCTTTTCTTTAATTTACATTAAACAATTAATTTTTACAAAATTGCTTATATTTTTGAATTTTTAAAATCCCCACTGCCCTCTCTTTTCTTTTATTCAAACTTAGCTGTTCTTTTCAGTTTTCCACAGCCGTTTTTCTGCCCTAGCTCTCTCTCTCTCTCTCCCTACACCCCCACCAACTGTTTGCGCAGCTCGAGGTCTAGTCGACGCCGTCAAACATAGCCGCTATTTTCTTTTCTTTTCCACAGCTATTCCTTCTACCCGCTGCTATTGCTTGTCAGCGCTGCTATCAGTTCACATCGACGCTGCGATTTATCTCCCCGCTTCGTCCTCCCAAAGCCAGACAGAACGTGGCCCACCGTTTGGGGAACAGACCCAAAAGGTCTGCACTTGGTCTAGTACCTGTTATTAATGTAATCCTGATCCCTATGTATCAATATTATTGCTAAGTTTATCATTATTCTTTTTTGCTGTTGTTTTGTTTTTGTTTTTGGGGAAAAAAATAATAATAATAATAATAATAATAATAATAATAATAATTATTATTATTATAATAATAATAATAACAATAATAATACATTTTATTTATATAGCGCTTTTCAGGACTCAAAGTCGCTTGAATAACATCTTAAGAGAAAGAAAGAAAGAAAGCAGGGCGCAAGGCCACCAAATTCGAGTGCAGTTTCATACCATTTCAAGCAGGTTGCAAGGCCAATAAAGACAGAGTCGTAACCTCTCCCTTCCCCTTCTTGCAGGGATTGAGCCACACCCACACTTCCAGGTTTCATAGTCCCTCCCCCTCCCACCAGAAGGGGCGTGGCCTTCATGGTGTGATTGACAGGGAAGTGAATCTCAACATTTTTTAAACACTAATAACTCTTTTATTTTTCATCGATGGGAAAAATCCTCGACACTTGATGAGCGGAGTAAGATGCCAAAAATCACAGCAGTACGTGGTAGCGTTTTTCCTAAAATCAATATAGAGCGCATACAGGAAGTGTTCAAGATTAGACTGTTAATTATATAGAAGGCAAGGCAAGGCAACTTTAGCATTCTCAAATGTAGACAAAAGTGCTGGAGAAACTCAGCGAGCGAGACAGCATCTATGGAGCGAAGGAAATAGGCAACGTTTCGGGCCGAAACCCTTCTCCATTTTTTTTAGCATTCTCAAACCAACTTTTCAATTGGACAAGACAGCTTTAGCGTTCTCAAAAGCAACTTTTCAATTAGGCCAGGCAGCTTTAGCATTCTCAAAACCAACTTTCCAATTAGGCCAGGCAGCTTTAGCATTCTCAAAACCTACTTTTAAATTAGGCCAGGCAGCTTTAGCATTCTCAAAACCAACTTTTCAATGAGGCAAGGCAGCTTTAGCATTCTCAAAACCAATTTCAAACCACATTTTCAAACCACATCAAGGCCACTGACAGGTCAGTAAAACTACTCACAGTTTAGTAGATATGTGTTCAGTGTTATTCACAGACAGAGAGCTGTGACCCCTCCCTCCCCCATCTTGCATAGAACTGAGGCACCTCCACACTTCCGGGTTTTATCGTCCCCCCTCCCACCAGAAGTGTCATGGCCATCATGGCGTGATTGACAGGAGAGAGAATCTCAACATTTTTTAAACACTAATAACTCTTTTATTTTTCATCGATGGGAAAAATCCTCGACACCTGATGAGCGGAGGGGGACTCTGAGTAAGATGCCAAAAATCACAGCAGTACGTGGTAGCGTTTTTCCTAAAATCAATATACAGCGCATACAGGAAGTGTTCAAGATTACACTGTTAATTATATAGAAGGCAAGGCAACTTTAGCATTCTCAAATGTAGATTAAAAATGCTGGAGAAACTCAGCGAGCGAGGCAGCATCTATGGAGCGAAGGAAATATGCAACGTTTCGGGCGGAAACCCTTCTCCAGTTTTTTTTGCATTCTCAAACCAACTTTTCAATTGGACAAGGCAGCTTTAGCGTTCTCTAAAGCAACTTTTCAATTAGGCGAGGCTGCTTTAGCATTCTCAAAACCAACTTTCCAATTAGGCCAGGCAGCTTTAGCATTCTCAAAACCAACTTTTCAATTAGGTAAGGCAGCTTTAGCATTCTCAAAACCAATTTTCAAACCACATTTTCAAACCACATCAAGGCCACAGACAGGTCAGTAAAACCACTCACAGTTTAGTAGATATGTGTTCAGTATTATTCACAGACAGAGAGCTGTGACCTCTCCCTCCCCCATGTTGCATAGAACTGAGGCACCTCCACACTTCCGGGTTTTATGGTCACCCCCTCCCAACAGAAGGGTCATGGCCATCATGGCGTGATTGACAAGAGAGAGAATCTCAACATTTTTTCTACCATAATGTCTTTGTTTTCATCGATGGTAAAAATCCTCCTGTCCCGTCCAGCGGAGGGGGACTGAGTAAAATGGCCAAAAATCACAGCCGTAAGTGGCAGCGTTCTTTCTAAAATAAATATGCAGTTTAACAGGAAGTGATCAAGATGAGACTTTTAGTAATACAGATTAAAGGTTTGGACACGCTAGAGGCAGGAAGCATGTTCCCGATGTTGGGGGAGTTCAGAACCAGGGGCCATAGCTTAAGAATCACGGTTAAGCCATTTAGAACGGAGAGGAGGAAACACTTTGTCACACAAAGAGTTGTTAGTCTATGGAATTCTCTGCGTCAGACGGCGATGGAAGCCGGTTCTCTGGATACTTTCAAGAGAGAGCTAGACAGGACTTAAAGATAGCGTAGTCAGGGGATATGCGGAGAAGGCAGGAAAGGGGTACTATTTGTGGATGCTCAGTCGTGATCACATTGAATGGCGGTGCTGGCTCGAAGGGCTGAATGGCCCACTCTTGCACTTATTGTCTATGATTCTATGTAAAAGCTTTTCACTACACAGCGCCGTCTACATCTTTCCTGCGACTATCAGTCTGAGGAAGGGTCCCGACCTCGAAACGTCGCCCATTCCTTCTCTCCAGAGATACTGCCCGTCCCGCTGAGTTACTGCAGCATTTTGTAGTCTGGCCCCCCTTGAGGTTTTATCTCAGGTTTACAGCCTCTGCAGCTGCTGTGATTGTTCCCTCCCCCCCCCCACGTGGTGTAGGGGCCGCGGGGGAGGGGCCGGCCGTGGCATCCGTTGCTAGAGCGAGATGGGCGGCTCCGAATGGCGGAGAGCGCTGTCCGTCCGAGGGGCGGGGACGCGGCTCTGATTGGTCGGACGCAAGGAGGGGGCGTGGGTACGTCATGGGGCAGGGCCGCCACCCTTCCTTTGTGACGTAAGACGAAGTGGCGGGTCCTCCGCTCAGCGCCTGGAGCTCAGGTGGGAACAGCCGCCGCTCGGCCCCGCGTCCTTTCCCCACCACCACCTCCCTCCCCGAAGGCGATCCTGCGGCCGGCGACCCGAGGAGCCGGAGCCCGAGACGCGCGGGTGGAGGGGTATGTCAGTGAGTGAGTCTGGGCGCCGTCTGGTCCTCCGACTGCAGCAACCTTCTGGCGTCGGGAGGCCGCGGCGCAGCGTCTCTGGTCCTCCGACTGCAGCGTGGGAGGCCGCGGTGTAACCGATCCACGTTCCGCACAAACGCTGGTGGAGCGGTGCCGGCAGTCCCCACCGTGACGTCATGGGGCCGGTCGTGCGCACCGTGCGTGTGTAGGGCGGGGTACGTCACGGGCCAGGGCGGGTGTACATCATGGCGCCGGACCGTACCTTTCTCCCACTCACCTCCTCCTCTAACACCCCCCCCCTCTCCTCTCACTCTCCCCCTACTCCCTTTCCCCTCACTTCCACTGTCTTCATTCCCGTTCCGCACTTGCTCCTCACCACCTCTCCACTCCTTCACCCCTCCCCCTCGAACCCTTCTCTCCATCCCCTTTCATCCCCCTCCGCTTCCCCTTACCCCGTCCCCTCCCTTCTCCGCTCCCTTCCTCTGCGGACCTGAAGGTGCACAGGCGCCTGCACATCGGGGAGCGGCCCTACACCTGCAGCGACTGCGGCAAGGGCTTCACCCAGCCCCAAATCCAGCTGGTGCACCAGCGCACCCACACCGTCGAGCGCCCTTACATCTGTGCCCAGTGCGGCAAGGGCTTCACGTGCTCCACCAAGCTGCTGTCCCACCAGCATGTGCACGCCGTCGACAGTCCCGTCCCCAGCCCGGTGTGTGGAGAGCGCTTTGCCATGCCCTCTCACGCCCTGTCTCACCAGCACGTGCACACCGGTGGCCAGCCCTACGACTGCCCGTACTGTGGTGAGGCGTTTTACTGCTCGCGGGGGTTGCGGCAGCACCGGCGGGCCCACACCGGCGAGCAATTGCTCCCACTATGACAAGAGAGCATGGGGGCTGCGGGAGCACCAGCGGCTCCACACCAGAGAGAGACAATAGTGTGCGCTGAGTGTGGCAAGGGTTTCACCCGCAAGTCCAGCCTGTGGCAGCACCGGCGTACCCACAGCGGTGAGTGTCCCTTCCCCTGCCCGTCCTGTGGTAAGGGGTTCACCCGCCATAACCGGCGAGGCCACATCGGCCAGCGCCCCTTCACCTGCCTGCTCTGTGGAAAGGTCTTTGCCCGCTCCTCCAGCCAGCTAGCACACCGCAACGTGGATAGGCGCTGTTTAGGTAGACACAAAATGCTGGAAGGAATGTGTAACGTTCCTGGTCGAGACCCTCCTCAGTCTCGACCCGAAATGTCACCCAGCCCTTCTCTCCAGAAATGCTGTCTGTCCCACTGAGTTACTCCAGCATTGTACGTCCTTTTTTGTAAAACAGCATCTGCAGTTCCTTGTTTTTAAACCATTCTGATGAACCATCTCTGCACCTTCCCCAAAGCCTCCACATCAGTCCTGTAATGGGGTGTCCACAACTGTGTGTAATACTCGAAATGCTACCTGACCAATGTCCCTTAAAGCTGCACATATACATTCCTCTCTCCTTATCTCACATACTTTTATCTCCTTATTTTCTCTTGCCTCTGTCATTTACTTCACTCATCTGCTCATCACACCCTCATCTGTTAACAAAGTGTCACTCTGAAGAAAGGTCCTGACCCAAAATGTCACCTATCCATGTTCTCCACAAATGCTGCCTGACCCGCCGAGATACTCCAGCACTCTGTGAAACGTCACCTCTCCATGTTCTCCACATATGCTGCCTGATCCGCTGAGTTACTCCAGCACTCTGTGAAACGTCACTTATCCATGTTCTCCACAGATGCTGCCTGACCCGCTGAGTTACTCCAGCACTGTGGGAAACGTCACCTATCCATTTTCTCCACAGATGGTGTCAGGCCCGTTGATTTACTCCAGCACGTCGTGTTAGAGTCATAGAGTGATAAAGTGTGGAAACAGGACCTTCGGCCCGACTTGCCCACAGCGACCAACATGTCCCGGCTACACTAGTCCCACCTGCCTGCGTTTGGTCCATATCCCTCCAAACGTGTCCTATCCAAGTCCCTGTCTATAACTGTTTCATAAACGTTGGGATAGTCCCAGCCTCAACTACCTCCTCTGGTAGCTTGTTCCATACACCCACCAACCAATGTGTGAAAAAGTTACCCCTCAGATTCCTATTAAATCTTTTCCTCTTCACCTTGAACACATGTCCTCTCGTCCTCGATTCCCTCACTTTGGGCAAGAGATTCTGTGCATCTAACTAAATTGTGTTCTATGCAAGATACCAGCATCAGCAGTTTCTTGTGTCTCACTTACCTATATCCACCTATCACTTCTGAAGTAGGGTCTCAACCTGAAACATCACCCATTCCTTCTCTCTCGAGATGCTGCCTGTCCCGCTGACTTACTCCAGCATTTTGTATCCACCTATCACTTGCCAGGCTTTGTCCAGCCCCTATCTCTCTTTTCCAGCTTCCTCCCACGACCCTCTGCACTCAGTCTGAAGAAGGGTCCTGACTCAAAACGTCGTCTGTCCATTCCCTCTAAAGCGGTGGAGGAAAACATTGTGTCAGGCGGCATCTGTAGAGGGAAGACAATCTAAGGCGACCACTCCCACCCCTCCTTTCCCACTTTCTCCAACTCCCACACGAAGCAGTGTGAAGAGGGTCCTGACCTAGATTGTTGCCTATTCATGCTCTCCAGAGGCGCAAGTTATTCCAGGAGATTTTGTCTCTTTTTGTAAACCAACATCTGCAGTTCCTTGTATCTAGACTAGGCGTGCATTTCACCCTACACTTGCGCTCGGTCCGCCAAGGCCTGCTGTATCTCCCGGTTGCCAACCATTTTAACTCCCCTTCCCATTCCCACACTGGTCTTTCTGTCCTGGGCCTCCTCCATTGCCAGAGTGTGGTGACACGCAAACTGGACGGGCAGCACCTCAAAGCTTACAGGCCAATGACATGAACATTGAATTATCCAAATTAAGCGGACTTCCCCCCCCCTCCCTCGTGGGCAATTTCTTCGTCATTGCCCTGTCATATTCTCACTGGTGAAAAGCGTCAGGATTAATCCGGAGTCACCGCTTCCCGTATTTTAAGTATGTTTTAAAAGTATGTTTTAATGTTTCTAGGTTTGTTTTACATTTGGGAGAGAGGGGGATTGGGGGACACTCTTTTTCAGTCACTTACCTCGACGGAGATGCGATTTTTCTCCTTTGCCGAGGATCGCCCATGCGGAGCTCCAACCTCGAGGCCTGTGGACTTTAACACCGTGAAGCCCACGGTCTCCGTTAAGAAGAGGCCGACTCGGGAGCTCCATGCTGTGGAGTGTTCCAGTCCTTCCCGATGCCGGAGTTTCCATCATTCCGACGCGACGTCTTCGGACATCGGACCGTCGGCAGCGGCAGCCGCGGAGGGTTCAACAGCCCCCACCACCACTTCCATCACAGTGAGGAATGTGGATTCCGCTGTTGTGGATGTTTCTGTTAAATTTTATTTTATGTGGCTGTGTGACTTGTTGCTTTGTTGCTTTTTACTTATGTGGCTGTATGGTAACTCAAATATCACTGTACCTTAATTGGCACATGTGACAATAAATTTGAACTTGATAAGATTTCCTCTATATCTGTATCTATCTATCTCCATAAATATAAAACTCTGATCTTGGATGTGTGTGTTTATTTATTTGTTTGTGTGTTGTCACATCTTCTAAAAAAAACGAGGCGCTAATGACGCCCTCTCTTCCCCTTCTTCTCCCCTCACTCTTTAGCCGCGCCTGCGAGTTGGGGGCTCTCTTGCCCCCCGGCCTCTCTTCCACCCCCTCTCCCCCCCAGCCTACACACCCTCCCCCACCCACCCGCCCTCCTCTCTTCCCCCTCTTCTCCTCTCCCTCCCCCTCCTCTCTCTCTCACTTGGCGTCTCTCTTCCACCCCTTCCCCCCCTTCCCCCCCCTCCCTCTCCCCCCCTCTCTCTCCAACCCTCTCTCCGCCCCTCTCTCTCTCTCTCTCTGCCCCTCTCTCCATTTCTCTCTGCACCTCTGTCTCTGCCTCCTCTCTCTGTCACTGTCCCCCCTCTCTATGCCCTCTCTATCTACCGCCCCCCCCCCACCTCTCCCTCTCTAGACGCAACTGCGATTTGGGAGTATGCGTGTGCATAGGGCAGGGATGGGGTAAAATGAGCCACTTAATAACATTAATATCAAGGGGTGTGATTAGTGTGTGTGTGCGCGGGGTTTAGTGTGCGTGTGTGTGTGTGGGGGGGGGGGGTTAGTGTGTGTCGGGGGTTAGTGTGTCTGGGGGGTTAGTGTGTCTGTGGGAGGTTAGTGTGTGTGGGGGGTGGTTACTGTGTGTGTGGGTGGTTAGTGTGTGTGTGTGGGGGGGGGGGGGTTAGTGTGTGTGTGGGGGGGTTAATGTGTGTGTGGGGGGTTAGTGTGTGTGTGGGGGGGTTTGTGTGAGTGTGGGTGTTAGTGTGTGTGGGGGGGTAGCGTGTGGGAGGGGGTAGTGTGTGGGGGAAGGTTAGTGTGTGTGTGGGGGGTTAGTGTGGGTGGTTAGTGTGTGTGGGGGGGTTTAGTGTGAGGGGTTAGTGTGTGGGGGGGTTTAGTGTATGTGAGGGGTGTTAGTGTGTGTGTGGAGCGGGTTTAGTGTGTGTGTGGAGGGGGTTGGTGTGTCTGTGCGGGGTGTTATTGTGTGTGTGAGGGGGGATTAGTGTGTGTGTGGGGGTTAGTGTGTGTGTGGGGTGTTTGTGTGTGTGTGGGGGGTTAATGTGTGTGTGGGGGGGAGGGGGTTAGTGTGTGTGGGGGGGGTTACTGTGCGTGGGGGGTTAGTGTGTGTGTGTGGGGAGGGGTTCGTGTGTGTTGGGGGGGGTTAGTGTGTGAGGGGGGTTAGTGTTCGTGGGGGGGATAGTGTGTGTGGGGGTTAGTGTGTGTGGGGGTTAGTGTGTGTGGGGGGGTTAGTGTGTGTGTGGGAAGTTAGTCTGTGTGGGGGGTTAGTGTGTGTGTGTGTGTGGGGGTTAGTTTGTGGGGGGATTAGTGTGTGTGTGGGGGGGTGGTATGTTTGGGGGGGCTAGTGTGTGTGTGGGGGGATTCGTGTGTGTTTTTTTGGGTTTCGTGTACGTGGGGGGTTTAGTGTGTGTGTGGGGGGTTGGTGTGTGTGGGGGGGGTCAGTGTGTGTGAGGGAGTTGGTGTGTGTGTGGGGGGGGTTAGTGTGTGTGTGGGGGGGTGGTATGTTTAGGCGGGGCTTGTGTGTGCGGGGTTCGTGTACGTTTGGGGTGTTATTGTGTGTGTGGGGGTTAGTGTGTGTGTGTGGGGGGGGGTTAGTGTGTGTGTGGGGGGGGGGTGATGTGTGTGTGGGGGTAGTGTGTGTGGGGGATTAGTGTGTGTGTGTGGGTGTTAGTGTGTGTGTGGGGGGGGGGGTAGTGTGTGTGTGGGGTGGTTAGTGTGTGTGTGTGTGGGAGGTTATTGTGTGTGAGGGGTTAGCGTGTGTGGGGGGTGGGTTATTGTGTGTGGGGGGGTTGGTATGTTTGGGGGGGTTAGTGTGTGTGTGGGTTAAAGCGTGGGGGTGCCGTGTGTGTGGGGGGGATTAGTGTGTGTGTGGGGGGGGGTTAGTGTGTGCGGGGGGGGGGTTTGTGTGTGCGGGGTATTAGTCTCTCTCTCTCTCTCTCTCTCTCTCTCTCTTTGTCTCACTCTCCCTCCCTCCCTCTCTCTTCTCTCTGTAGGAGTGAACGGGTCCTTTTCAGAATGGCAGGCGAGTGGAGCGCTGCAAGGCTCGGTGTTGGGGCCGCAATTGTTTACCATGTTTATTAATGATTTGGAAGAGGGAATTAGGAGCAACACTAGCAAGTTTCTATGTCTGATTGAACATTCCCTCTGTGTGTGGAGAAAGAGAGACTCTGTAGTCTGTATTTTACATACTGTGAGAGTTGACTCCCACACACGCCTGGCGAAATAAAGACGTTACTGTATTACTAACTTTTGTGTTGTCATCTGTTGGAAGCAAATTGAACCTTAACACTAGGACTCAGCACATGAGAGGGGAAAATCCAGAAAGGAAGGGACATCAACCTACCCTTTAAAACCCCTTACCTGCTAGAAGTAAATCTATTTCCCTGCTGAAGCTACAGCAATAGCGAAACTGGAAAATCGTTGTCATGTTGGGAAGAGTTCGGCAAGTAGTCTCCGCAAGCTGGAAAAAACCAAATACTTGGTGAGCACCTTGTTGTTAACCCTACAGCGCTAGAGATAATTGATGCTATAGTTTACTGCATTCGTATTGCAGTATAGTTTACTACTGACAAAGCCAGAAATTATTAATAACATCCAGAGGGGAGTGGGGTAGAGCGATTGTTTAGCAACAGTCATAATGTGAGGCACTGCTGAGCAACCTATGGAGTAGGAAGTGAGGTTAGTCTCCTGCAGATTTCGATAAACACTGTTATTCATCGGTTTTGATAATAATTTTTTAGGACAGATTTTCCAGTAGATTTTGTGCTGGCTACTTGACGAGTTATTATGTTGTTTTGGACGAGTTATTATGGCTACTAAAAGCACCAGAGCTCGTGGTGCGGCTCAACAACAGAGGCCTAGTTCGCAGGAAGAGACCACGTCTACAGGTACCTCGACCCCGACCCATGGCTCTACTTCGCTGAAGGCAGGACCGCAAGTTGTCGAGGTGGAGGCTCTGTAGAAAGAATTACTAACATCTTTGAGACAGAACATTGCAGATATTTTTAAAACCGAACTACGAGCAGCAATGGGTGATGATTTGTCCACAAACAGAGTCGAACTTCAAGCCGTCAAAACACAACTCGTGAACGATAAGGTTGCTACGGACACTGAGTTGGCCATACTCCAAGGTACTGTGGGGATAATGGAGGAGTCACTTTCTGCCTGTACGGACGAGATTGCTGAGATGAAGATTCACATCAAGCGTCTAACTGCTGAGTTTTTTAACTTGGACAAAAAATGTGAGGACCTCGAATCCAGATCGCGCCGCAACAACATAAGAATAGTGGGGGTTCCTGCGGAGATGGTCGTCATTTCCATTGCTATCGCCACCCTGCTTAAGGACGCGTTCAAGCTGGACAAAGAGCCACTACTGGACCGGGCGCACAGATCCACAGAGCCGAAACCACGACCCGGTGAGCGACCTCGACCCATCATTGCCAGGTTCCATTACTACAACGATTGTGTAAATGTTTTACGGCGTGCGAGAGAGGTTCGACAGATCGATAACGGTGATATGAGGATCTCCGTTTCCCCCGACCACACTGCTAAGGTGGCCCGGGCCCGGGCAGCCTTCAACGAGGTCAGAGAACAGCTGCCGGGTGTGAAGGGGGTTCCCTACGGTCTTTTCTACCCGGCCCGACTCCGGATCAGCTACCAAGGTGTGGAGAAAGACTTTGACTCGGCAGAGGATGTCAAGGCTTACGTCAACAAGATGAATATTGGGTGATGTTGTACAATATGTTGCAATAATGTCATGCATCCATTTAGTTTACATTTAAATATTTGTTCACATTTGATGTTTGTTTACATTTAGACATTTGTTTACTCCTGTTCAAATTACATTAGTTCATCTTCTCTGCAATTTTCCTTTTATACGCAGGGGGAATTTAACTTGTTTAAATTGTTGTGTGATAATACCTTATTTTGCACTAATATTAGGCCTCCAAAATATATTACGGTATATTGGTGTTTTTTATACCTTTGAAGTGGTATTTTCATGTACATCCTATTAGCCTACATGAAGTAATATTTCATTTAAGCCAATATGGGATATTCTTATTATTAGTTGTGCCTTTTATTACACATTTAGGAGTCTGTGGGAGTTATTTCTTAGGGTTGGCTTAGTTTATTCTCCGAGTTGCCACGGTTATGAGGCAACAATTATTTTCTCGTTTCTTACACTGCTGTCTCCCTTTTGGAGACATTTTTGGTGAGTGTTTGTGTGCGTGTGTATGGGGGTTTGTGTATGTGTGGGAGGGGGTGGGGCAGACATCCTGGCTTTCTTCGGATCCATTTGCTTTCTTCATTTACACATAAATGTATTCTGCTAATTTGAATCCCAGCATTCTTGGTTCTGGCAAACCTATTCGTTTTCTCACTTGGAACATACGTGGTATGGGCAATCTTATTAATATATCCAGGGTTTTCAGTCACCTGAAACGGCTTAATTCTGACAGTATTTTTGCAGGAGACTCATCTTAGGTTTAAAGATCTTCATAGGCTGCAGTCCTCTTGGATAGGTCAGGTCTACCACTCCAATTTTAATCCTAAAGCTAGAAGGGTTGCTATTTAAATTAATAAAAGATTTCAGTTTTTATCTACTGATGTTATTGCTGATAAAAATGGTCGATATCTTATAGTTGCAGGTACATTAATGCAAACAAATGTGTTGTTAGTAATTATCTATGTACCTAACTTTGATAATGCTGAATTCTCTAATAGATTACTTAGTAATATACCTCATTTAAATACCCATTTGATAATTTTTGGAGTTGGTCTGAATTGTGTGTTTGACCCAAAGTCAGATCGTTCTAGTCCACACACTTTATCCCAATCAGCTATGTCTAAATCGTTTTCTGTTTTTATGACCCAGAGTTGTTTGATTGACCCTTGGAGACTTCGTAACCCCTCAACCAAAAAATTATCTTTCTTTTCTCAGGTACATCAATCATATTGAAGAATAGATTATTTCTTTTTGATAATAGCCTCAACTCATGTGTTGTTTCCTCGGATTATTCAAGTATTCTAATATCTGATCATGCACCATTATTTCTAGATATTCAGTTATCCATACAGAAATGTACCCCCCCCCCCCTTTGGAGATTCAACTCATTATTGTTGGCTGATAAAACAATTTGTGAATTTTTTTCAAACTCAATTGATGAGTTTCTCTTCTTTAACCAGAGTGAACTACATCTTTTTCATTAATTTGGGAGTCGCTGAAAGCTTTTCTTAGCGGGCAGATTATTCATATACCTCCTATTCTAATTTAAAAAAAAACACAATACGAGGCTTACTGAGCTTACATCTGCTATAAATAATCTCGATCAAGAATGTTTATCCGATCCTTCTCCAGAACCATTTAAGAAGCGTCTTAACATAGAAACATAGAAACATAGAAAATAGGTGCAGGAGTAGGCCATTCGGCCCTTCGAGCCTGCACCGCCATTCAATATGATCATGGCCGATCATCCAACTCAGTATCCTGTACCTGCCTTCTCTCCATACTCCCTGATCCCTTTAGCCACAAGGGCCACCTCTAAAATATAGCCAATGAACTGGCCTCAACTACCTTCTGTGGCAGAGAATTCCACAGATTCACCACTCTCTGTGTGAAAAATGTTTTTCTCATCTCGGTCCTAAAAGACTTCCCCCTTATCCTTAAACTGTGACCCCTTGTTCTGGACTTCCCCAATATCGAGAACAAACTTGCTGCATCTAGCCTGTCCAACCCCTTATGAATTATGTAAGTTTCTATAAGAACCCCCCCCAATCTTCTAAATTCTAGCGAGTACAAGCCGAGTCGATCCAGTCTTAATCTTCAGGCGGAGTTTGGTCTTATTTCTACCAGAAGTGCTGAGCGACTGTTATTACAATCTCGTGGTACTTATTATGAACAAGGTGATAATGCAAATCGATTACTAGCACACCAATTAAAACATCAGTTCACCTCACGTCTTATACCTCAAAATAATAATGTTTCTAACACGACTGTGGAAATTTGGAAATCCTGTGGAAATTTATGCCACATTTAGATCATTTTATTCTCCTCTATACAAATCAGAATTCCCTGTTGGTCCTACCAAAATGAATCAGTTCCTGGCCAATCTTGAGAATCCTACCATTGATTCTGACCGTGCAAAATAATTGGATGCTCCACTTTCCCTTGAAGAACTACGTTTTGCTATTACAGCAATGCAATCTAACAAAAGCCCCAGGTCCTGATGGATTTCCAATAGAGTTTCTAAAGAAATCTATTGATAAATTGGCACCTCTACTTTTGTTGAGGTTCAATGAATCTTTGAAAAATAGTTTGTTACCTTCCACACTGACTCAAGTTTCGATACTTCCTCTTTTAAAAAAAGATAAAGACCCCACTTCTTGTGATTCTTATAGACCTTTCTTTACTGAATGCTGATGTCAAATTTTTGGCCAAAATTATTGCTCTCCGTCTGGAGAAGGTTTTCTCTAGTATTATTTCTGAGGCACAGAATGGCTTTATTAAAGGACGCCATATATTTTTCAACCCGTACTTTTAAATATTATTCATTCAACACATTCTGATAATTTACCTGAGATTAGATGCTGAGAAGACATTCGATACGGTTGAATGGGGTTACCTATTGAAGAAATTTGGTTTTGGCGATAAATTTATCAGTTGGGTAAGATTACTGTATGCATCGCCACAAGCTAGTGTTCAAACAAATGGTATTCGTTCTGATTACTTTGCACTTGAACATGGGACACGTCAGGGCTACCCTTTATCTCCATCTCTCTTCGCTTTGGCTATTGAACCACTGGCCATTTCTTTAAGGTCCTCCATTTCCGTTAAAGGTGTTATTCGTAAAGGTGTCAAATATCGTTTATCTCTGTATGCGGATGATTTGTTGCTGTATGTAACTGATCCTGCATCTTGTCTTCAGGGTATCCTAACAATTCTGGATATTTTTCGTTCTTTTTCAGGATATAAACTAAATCTTCAAAGAGTGAATGTTACCCCATTAACGTAGCAGGTTTGCAACTTTAGGAAGCTGATTTGCCCTTTAAAATCTCTCGTTCTGGATTCAAGTATCTTGGCATCAATGTGACGCTACATTCTCAGGCCTTTTGTCTCCCAACTTTACCCTGCTCATGATTAAAATGAAATCTGATTTTCAGAGATGGAATAATAATAATAATAATAATAAATTTTATTTATGGGCGCCTTTCAAGAGTCTCAAGAATACCTTACAGTATTTAACAAGTAAAAAAACATATAATCGGAGTAAAATAAGTAGTAAAGACATCACCAATACACAAATTAAAGACATAATTCGATCCAAAAACAAAAAAATCAGAAACACAGTGTGAAGAGAGAGCAGCGGCAGCTAAACCGCGCCAGCGTACACTCTCCCTTCCGGCAGCCATCTTGGACACAAACTAGAATAATCACTAACACACAAAAATCATCCCCCCACTGGATGGTTACCACTGTGGGGGAAGGCACAATGTCCAGTCCCCATCCCCAGTTCTCCCAGTCAGGCCTATTGAGGCCTCCGCTATTGCCTCTACGGAGGCCCGATGTTCCTGGCCGTTCTCGCCGGGTGCTGTTGCCCCGGCGTCGAGAGAGTCCTCTCAGCGGCTGGGCCACCTGAAACGGCCGCTTCCTTACCGGAGTCCGCGGATTCCGAAGCCGACAAGGCCGCGCCGGTTTGGAGCTCCCAGGCTCCCGATGTTGAAGTCGGCGCCGCCCGCTCCGCTCCGCAGACCCGCAGGTGTAGACCTCGGCAGTCACAGCTCACCGGAGCTCCAGCACGCTCCAGAGAGGAATGATCTGCCTCTCTCTTTAATTGGGAAGATTAATGATGTTAAAATAAATGTTTTGCCTAAATTTCTTTATTTGTTTGAAACAGGTCAGGTGGCGGAGGTATGTGTTGGGGAGCACTTCGGGTCCAGTTATCACAATACCATTAGTTTCAACATAATTATGCAGAAGGTCAGAAAGTGGACCAAGTGTTGAGATTTTTGATTGGAGAAAGATTAACTTTGAGTAGACCAGAAAAGGATTTAAAAGGAGTGAATTGGGAAAATTTGGTTAATGGGAAGGATGTAGAAGAGAAATGGAAGACATTTAAACGTGAAATTTTAAGTACAGAATATTTATGTCCCTGTTCGGTTGAAAGGAAAGAGTAATAATTGGAAAGAGCCATGGTTTTCAAGGGAAATTGGACACTTGGTTCGGGGAAATAGAGATATCTACAATAATTATAGGCAGCATGGAGTAAATGAGGTGCTTGAAGAGTAAAAAGAATGTAAAAAGAATCTTAAGAAAGAAATTAGAAAAGCTAAAAGAAGATATGAGGTTGCTTTGGCAAGTAAGGTGAAAGTAAATCCAAAGGGTTTCTATATCTATATTAATAGCAAAAGGATAACGAGGGATAAAATTGGTCCATTAGAGAGTCAGAGTGGACAGCTATCTGCAAAGCCAAAAGAGATGGGGTGATATTTAACAATTTCTTTTCTTCGGTATTCACCAAGGAGAAGAATATTGAATTATGTGAGGTAAGGGAAACAAGTAGAGTAGCTATGGAAATTATGAGGATCAAAGAAGAGGAAGAACTGACACTTTTGAAAAATATAAAAGTGGATAAGGCTCCAGGTCCTGACAGGATATTCCCTAGGACATTGAGGGAAGTTAGTGTAGAAATAGCAGGGGCTATGACAGAAATATTTCAAATGTCATTAGAAACGGGAATGGTGCCAGAGGATTGGCGTACTGCGCATGTTGTTCTATTGTTTAAAAAGGGTTCTAAGAGTAAACCTAGCAATTATAGACCTGTTAGTTTGACGTCAGTGGTGGGCAAATTAATGGAAAGGATAATTAGAGAAAATATATATAATCATCTAGATAAACATGTTCTGATTAGGAACAGTCAACATGGATTTCTGCCTGGAAGGTCATGTTTGACTAACCTTCTTGCATATTTGAAGAAGTTACTAGAGAAATTGATGAAGGTAAAGCGGTGGATGTTGTCTATTTGGACTTCAGTAAGGCCTTTGACAAGGTTCCACATGAAAGGTTGGTTAAAAAGGTTCAATTGTTGGGTATTAATGGTGGAGTAGCAAGATGGATTCAACAGTGGCTGAATGGGAGAGACCAGAGTGTAATGGTGGATGGCTGTTTGTCAGGTTGGAGGCCGGTGACTAGTGGGGTGCCTCAGGGGGTCTGTGTTGGGTCCACTGTTGTTTGTCATGTACATCAATAATCTGGATGATGGTGTGGTAAATTGGATTAGTAACTATGCAGATGATACTAAGATATGTGGTGTTGTGGAAAAGGAAGTAGATTTTCAAAGTCTACAGAGAGATTTAGGCCATTTGGAAGAGTGGGCTGAAAGATGGAAAAACGGAGTTTAATGCTGATAAGTGTGAGGTGCTACATCTTGTCAGGACAAATCAAAATAGGACGTACATGGTAAATGGTAGCGAATTGAGGAATGCAGTTGAACAGATGGATCTAGGAATAACTGTGCATAGTTCCCTGAAGATGGAATCTCATGTAGATAGGGTGGTAAAGAAAGCTTTTGGTGTGCTGGCCTTTATAAATCAGAGCATTGAGTATAAAAGTTGGGATGTAATGTTAAAATTGTACAAGGCTTTGGTGAGGCCAATTCTGGAGTATGATGTACAATTTTGGTCGCCAAATTATAGGAAAGATGTCAACAAAATAGAGAGAGTACAGAGGAGATTTACTAGAATGTTGCCTGGGTTTCAGCACCTAAGTTGCAGAGAAAGGTTGAACAAATTAGGTGTTTATTCTTTGGAGCGCAGAATGTTAAAGGGGGATTTGATAGAGATCTTTAAAATTATGAGAGGGATAGACAGAGTTGACGTGGATAACCTTTTTCCCATTGAGAGTAGGGAAGATTCAAACTAGAGGACATGATTTGTGAATTAAGGGACTGAAGTTTAGGGGTTACATGAGGGGGAACTTCTTTACTCAAAGAGTGGTAGCTGTGTGGAATGAGCTTCCAGTAGAAGTGGTGGAGGCAGGTTCGATTTTATCCTTTAAAAATAAATTGGATAAGTATATGGACGGGAACGGAATGGAGGGTTATGGTCTGAGTGCAGGTAGATGGGACTAGGTGAGAGTAAGTGTTCGGCACGGACTAGAACGGCCGAGATCAGCTGTTTCCGTGCTGTAATTCTTATAATGTTATATGGTTATATGGGTAAGGGGCAGGGAGCCACAGGGAGGAGGTCACATTGTTTAGGGGTAAGGAGGGAGTTGCAGTTTAGGAAGTCAAACCAGGGCAGGACCGTCACTGTGAATGGCGGGGCGCTGGGGCAACAGACAATAGACAATAGGTGCAGGAGTAGGCCATTTGGCCCTTTGAGCCAGCACCGCGATTCAGTGTGATCATGGCTGATAATCCCCAATCAGCACCTCATTCCTGTCTTCTCCCCATATCCCTTGACTCCGCGATCCTTGAGAGCCCAAAATAGCTCTCTCTTGAAAGGTCCTCCTCCTCCCTCTGAGGCAGAGAAGTCCACACGCAACTCTCTGTGAGAAAAAGTGTTTTCTCGTCTCCGTTCTAAATGGCTTACCCCTGATTCTTAAACTGTCGCCCCTAGTTCTGGACTCCCCCAACACCGGGAACATGTTTCCTGCCCCTAGCATGTCCAAAACCCTAACAATCTGATATGTTTCAATAAAATTCCCTCTCATCCTTCTAAACTCCAGAGTGTACAAACCCAGCCGCTCCATTCTCTCAGCATATGACAGTCCCGCCATCCTGGGAATTAACCGTGTAAACCTACGCTGCTCTCCCTCAATATCAAGAATGTCCTTCCTCAAAATAGGGAACCAAAACTGCACACAATACTCCAGGTGTGGTCTCACTAGGACTCTGTACAACTCTGAGCCTTGCGGAATGTGTGGAGCCGAGGAATCTAGTAGTGTGGGTACGAGTTGGGCCAAAGCGCCTCTTTCCAACGATGTATCACTCCATGACTCTATGACAAAGTGCTGGAGTAACTCAGCGGGTCAGGCAACATCTGTGGAGAAGATAGACACAAAGTGCTGGAGTAACTAAGCGGGTCAGGCAGTATATGTGGAGAGAAGGAATGGGTGATGTTTTGGGTCGACATCCTTCTTTGGTTTAGTTTAGTTTAGAGATGCAGCGCGGAAACAACAGGTCTTTCGGCCCACGGAGTCCGCACCGACCAGCGATCACCCCGTACACTGACACTATCCTACGCACATTGGGGACAATGTAGCAATTTTGCGGAGCCCGATTAATCTACAACCCTGAACGTCTTTGAAATGTTGGAGGAAACCGGAATACCCGGAGTAAAAATCAATGCAGGTCAAGGGGAGAACGTATAGTCTCTGCACAGACAGCACCCACAGTCAGGATCAACCCCGGGTGTCTGGCGGTGAGGCAGCAGCTGTACGGCGCCAGTATGCCGCGCAGAATTATATAACGGCTTCCTCCGCCATTAACGCACTCAATATGTGTTGGTAATGTCCAGTTTGCCAGCTTGTTGACCCTCTGTGCTCCCCTCCTGCAGGGTTTAGGAGCCGTTACTGTAGGTGGAGTGACGGGGGCGTGAGCGGCCATTGAAGGCGTCCAGGGTGCCGGTGAGCCCCCCCCCCCACACACACACATCTGCTCGGTGTGCGGGCCGAGCGTCGAGGGGCTGAGCTTCGATGGAGGACCACATGACGGGGCACAACAAGGAGAAGCGTTATGAGTGCGACGTGTGTGGCAGGACCTGGCAGAGCCCGAGCGAGCTGGAGACCCACCGGCGGGTTCAAACGAGAGAACGCTCCTTCAACTGGTGTGAGTGCGGCAAGAGTTTCAAGATGGCGAACGAACTGGAGATCCACCGGCAAGTGCGCACGGGCGAGAAGCCCTATGGCTGCTCCACATGCGGCAAGAGCTTTACCCAGTTGTCGCGGCTGCGGGAGCACCAGCGGGTGCACAGCAGTGAGCGGCCCTTCACCTGCTCCGACTGGGGCAAAGGCTTCAAGTCGTCCAAGAACCTGAAGTTGCACAGGCGTCTGCACACAGGAGAGCGTCCCTACACCTGCAGCAACTGCGGCATGGGCTTCACCCAGTCCAGCAACCTGCCAAGGCTGCAGCCCACCCACACCGTCGAGCGCCTTACACCTGTGACGAATGCGGCAACGGCTTCACCCGCTCCAGCGGCCTACTGAAGCACCAGCGCACCGTCACGGGCGAGCGTCCCTACACGTGCGCCCAGTGTGGCAAGGGCTTCACCCGCTCCGACAGCCAGCTGGAGCACCAGCGCACCCACTCCGGCGAGCGCCCCTACACCTGCGCCCAGTACGGCAAGGGCTTCAACCACTCCAGCAGACTGCTGTCTCACCAGCGAGTGCATGCCGGCGACCATCCCGTCCCCAACCAGAGTGTGGAGAGCGCTTTGCCAAGGCCTCACGCGCCCTGTCTCACCAGCACGTGCACACCAGTGGCCAGCCCTACGACTGCCCGTACTGTGGTGAGGCGTTTGACAGCTTGCGGAGGTTGCGGCTGCACTAGCGGGCCCAGGCCGGCGAGCAGCTGCTCCCACTGTGACAAGAGAGCATGGGGGCTGCGGGAGCACCAGCGGTTACACACCAGATAGAGACCCTTTGTGTGCGCTGAGTGTGGCAAGGGTTTCACCCGCATGTCTAGCCTGAGGCAGCACCGGCGTACCTAGAGCGGTGAGCGACCATTCCCCTGCCCGTCCTGTGGCAAGGTCTTCATCCGCCTTGACCACCTGCTGGAGCACCGGCGCGTCCACACCGGCCAACGCCCCTTCACCTGCCCGCTCTGTGCCATGGACTTTGCCCTCTCCTCCAGCTTGCAGGCACACCGCCACGTGGATAGGCGCAGTTTAGGTAAACACAAAATGCTGGAAGGAATGGGTAACATTTCTGGTCGAGACCCACCTCAGTTTCGACCCGAAATGTCACTCAGTCCTTCTCTCCAGAGATGCAGCCTGTCCCGTTGAGTTACTCCAGCACTCCGTGAAACATCACCTATCCATGTTCTCCACAGATGCTGCCTGACCCGCCGAGTTATTCCAGCACTCTGAAACGTCACCTATCCATGTTCTCCACAGTTGCTGCCTGACCCGCTGAGTTACTCCAGCATTCTGTGAAACATTACCTATCCATGTTCTCCACAGATGCTGCCTGACTCGCCGAGTTACTCAGCACTCTGAAACGTCACCTATCCATGTTGCCCCCAGATGCTGCCTGACCCGCCGAGTTCTTCCAACACTCTATGAGACGTCACCTATCCATGTTCTCCACAGATGCTGTCTGACCCGTTGAATTACTCCAGCACTTCGTGCTAGAGTCATAGAGTGATACGGTGTGGAACCAGGACCTTCCGCCCACCTTGCCCAAACCGACCAACATGTCCCGGCTCACTAGCCCCACCTGCCTGCATTTGGTCCATATCCCTTCAATTTTGGCCTATCTATGTACCTGTCTATAGCTGTTTATTAAACGTTGGGATAGTCCCAGCCTCAACTACCTCCTCCGGCAGCTTGTTCCATACACCCACCACCATCTGTTGAAAAGTGACCATTCGGATTCATCTGGTCCTCGATTCCCTCACTCTGGGCACGAGATTCTGTGCATCTAACTAAATTGTGTTCTATGCAAGATCCCAGCATCTGCAGTTTCTTGTGTGTCCCTCACCTATATCCACCAATCACTTCTGAAGAAGGGTCTCAACCTGAAACATCACCCATTCCTTCGCTCTAGAGATGCTGCGTGTCCCGCTAAGTTACTCCAGCATTTTGTATCCACCAATCACTTGCCAGGCTTTGTCCAGCCCCCATCTTCCTATTCGAGCTTCCCCCCCCCCACCCTCTCCAATCAGGCTGAAGAAGGGTCCTGACTCAAATCGTCGTCTGTCCATTACCTCTAGAGCAGTGGAGGAACTCAGTGGGTCAGGCCGCATCTGTAGAGGGAAGGCAATCTAAGGCGACCACTCCCACCTCTCCTTTCCAACTTTCTCCACCCCCACACCAAGCAGTCTGAAGAAGGATCCAGACCTTGAATGTTGCCTGTCCATGCTCTCCAGAGGTGCAAAAGTTACTACAGGAGATTGTTCTCTTTTCGTAACCAGCATCTGTTCCTTGTATCTAGACGTGCATTTCACCCCACACTTGCGCTCGGTCCGCCAAGGCCTGCTGGATCTCCCGGTTGCCAACCATTTTAACTCCACTTCCCACTCACACACTGGTCTTTCTGTCCTGGGCCTCCTCCATTGCCAGAGTGATGTGACACGCAAACTGGAGGGACAGCACATCAAACTTACAGCCCAATGACATGAACATTGAATTATCCAAATTAAACCGACATCCCCCCCTCCCTCGTGGGCCATCTCTTCGCCATCCCTCTGTCTTCTTGTCGCTGACGAAAGGCGTCAGGATTAATCTGGAGTCACCGCTTCCCGTCTTTAAATATGCTTTAAAAGTATGTTTTAGTCTTTCTAGGTTTGTTTTACATTGGGTGGGGGGGGGGGGGATTGGGGAAAACCCTTTTTCAGTCACTTACCTCGACGGAGTTGCGATTTTTCTCCTTTGCCGAGGATCGCCCGTGAGGAGCTCCAACCTCGGGGCCTGTGGACTTTAACACTGTGAAGCCCGCGGTGTCCGGTAAGAAGTGGCCGACTCGGGAACTCCAGCCTGCGGAATGTTCCAGTCCTTCCCGACGCCGGAGTTTCCATCATCCCGATGCGAGGACTTCGGACATCAGACCGTCGGCAGTGGCGACTGTGGAAGGTTCAACAGCCCCGACCACGAGTGAACAAACGAGGAAGATGATTGAACTATATTACCTTCCATCACAGTGAGGAATGTGGATTCCGTTGTGGTGGATGCTTCTGTTAAATTTTATTTTATGTGGCTGTGTGTCTTGTTGCTATTTAATTAGTATGGCTGTATGGTAACTCAAATATCACTGTACCTTGATTGGCACATGTGACGATGAATTTCAACTTGATAAGCTTTATATCTATCTATCTATCTATCTCCATCATTATAAAACTCTGATCTTGGATGTGTGTGTGTGTGTGTGTGTGTTTATTTATTTGTTTGTCACATCTTCTCGAAAAAACGACGCGCTAATGACCCACTCCCCCCCCCCTATCTGTCTCTGCCCCCCTCCCTCTCCCTATCCAGACGCGCCTGCGAGTCGGGAGCTCTCTCGCCCCGGCCTCTCTTCCACACCCCTCACCACCCTCACCCCCCATCTACCCCCAGCCTACAACCCTCCTCCCGACCTCCTCTCTTCGCGCCTCCTCTCTCTTCCCCCCTCCTTTCTCCCGACCTCTTTCTCCCCATCCTCTCTTTCCCCCTGTCCTCTCTCTCCCCCTGCCATTCTCTCACTTGGCCTCTCCCTCCCCCCTCTCTACCCCTCTCTCTTTCCCACCCTCACCCCCTCCCCCTCCCCCCTCTCTCTCTCTGCCCCTGTCTCTCCCACTGCCCCTCTCGCTCTGCACCTCTCTCTCTTTCTCTCTGCCCCTCTCTGACTGCCTCCTCTGTCTGTCTCTGTCCACTCTCTCTCTGCTCCTCTCTCTGCCTTCTGTCTCTTTCCTCTCTCACCATGCCTTCTATCTCTACCCCCCACCCCACCTCTCGCTCTCTAGACGCGCCTGTGAGTTGGGAGTATGCGTGTGGATAGGGCGGGGCTGGAGTAAAACGAACCAATAAATAATATTTATATAATATCAAGGTGGGGGGGGGGTATTGTGTGTGTGTGTGTGTTGGGGGGTTAGTTTATGTGGGGGGTTATTGTGTGTGGGGGGGGTCGTGTGTGTGGGGGGGTAGTGTGTGAGTGTGGGTGGGGGGTGTGTGTTTGTGGGGGTGGTTAGTGTGTGTGGTGGGGGCGGGGGATAGTGTGTGTGGGGGGGCTAGTGTGTGTGGGTGGGGGGTTAGTGTGTGTGTGTGGGGGGGGTTAATGTGTGTGTGGTGCGGATAGGTGTGTGGGGGGTTAGTATGCGTGGGGGTGTTAGTGTGTGTGTTGGGGGGTTAGTGTGTGTGGGGGGGTTAGTGTGTGTGTGGGGGGTTCGCGTGCGGGGGGGTGTTAGTGTGTGTGTTGGGGGGTTAGTGTGTGTGTGGGGGGTTAGTGTGCGTGGGGGGTTAGTGTGTGTTGGGGAGTTAATTGTGTGTGTGGGGGTAAGCTTATGTGGGGGGTAAGTGTGTGTGGGGGGTTAGTGTGTGTGTGGCGGTTAGTGTGTGTGGAGGGTTAGTGTGTGTGTGGGGAGATTAGTGTGTGTGTGTGTGTGTGTGGGAGGGGGCATTAGTGTGTGTGGAAGGGGTTGGGGTGTTTGGTGGAGTTAGTATGTGTGGTGGGTTAGTGTGTGTGTGGGGGGTTAGTGTGTGTGTGGGAGGTTATTGTGTGGGTCGGGTGTTAGTGTGGGTGTGGCATTAGTGTGTGTGTGGGGGGGGGGGTAGTCTGTGTGTGGGCGTTAGTGAGTGGGAGGTTAGTGTGTGGGGGTGTGGGGTTAGTGTGTGTGTGTGGGGGTTAGTGTGTGTGTGGGGTTAGTGTGTGTGTGGGGTTTAGTGTGTGTGGGGTGGTTAGTGTGTGTCTGGGGGTTGGTGTGTGGGGGGGTTAGTGTGTGTGTGGGGATGTTAGTTTGTGTGTGGGTGGGTTAGTGTGTGGGGTGGGCGGTAGCGTGTTTGTGGGGGGATAGTGGGTGTGGGGGGGTAGTTATGTCACAACGGGAACCCTTCAGCCACGCCCGCGCAGTTGGGGGTATGGGTGTGTGGTGGAATATTGTGTTCTGGACCTGAAACCGAGTGCTCCATTACACACCCCCGTGTTGGGGACCGGGCACAACGGGTCCCACTTGGTCTCGTCTATCTATATTACTAAAAGTAAGATCTTGACCACTTCCTCTTTTACTGTTTCATGATTTTAGAGAAAACGCTGCCACTTACGGTTGTGATTTTTGGCCAGCTTATTCAGAGTCCCCTCCACTGCACAGGACAAGAGGATGAAACATAAAAGAGTTATTAATGTTTTTAAAATGTTGACATTCTCTCTGCCGCCCCTGCTGGTGGGAGGGGGAGGGACAATAAATCCCGGATGTGTTGTGCCTCAGTCAGTCTCTGCAAGATGGGGTCACGTCTCTCAGTCTGAGCTGTGAGTAACACTGAACACATGTCTACTAAGCTGTGAGTGTGGTTTTACTGACCTTGAATGCCCTTAATGTGGTTTGAAAATGAAAATGTGGTGGTGGTTTGGATTGAAGAAAAAGCACTTCAAATAGTTGGTGGGGGTTTGGGTTGAAGTAAAAGCACTGCAAATGGTTGGTGGGGGTTTGGGTTGAAGTAAAAGCACTGCGAACGGTTGGCGGGGATTTGGGTTGAAGTAAAAGCACTGCAAACGGTTGGTGGGGTTTTGGGTTGAAGTAAAAGCACTGCAAATGGTTGGTGGGGATTTAGGTTGAAGTAAAAGCACTGCAAATGTTTGGTGGAGGTTCGCATTGAATTAAATGCACTGCAAATGGTTGGTGGGGGTTTGGGTGAAGTAAAAGCACTGCAAATGGTTGGCAGGGGTTTGGGTTCAAGTAAAAGCACTGCAAATGTTTGGTGGGGTTACCTACGGGTGCGATTTTTGGACATATTACTCAGTCGCCCTCCGCTCATTTGGTGCAGAGGATTCTTCCCATCAATGAAAAATAAAGTGTTATTTTACTTCGGAGTCACGTGAGTAACCGATGAAGAACCCGCCAGCCCGCATTCGCGTAATATCGTCTAACGCACGGCGCAGCAACCGGCTGATAGGCGCGTTGCTCCTCCAGGTAAGTTTCACTTAGTCTGAGTTCGTTTTGTTCTGCAATTTCGTTTACAGAACGTTGGATTTCCAGTCACTATGGAAAAATTAAGGGCTAATTCCAAACGGACCGCGGCAAAACAGGCTGCGGTGGACCGCGGGAGTGCGGGCAGCCAGCGGCGGTCGAATTCTCCACCTGAGTCGCTGACAATGCAGTCAGTGACCTCCGACTTGGTCCCTTTATAATCAGCGGTGGTTCCCCAGAAATGGGGTAAATCCAAACGCAAATCGGAGAGGCCCGTTGACTCGGATGAGTCAGGCTGGGAAGACACACCTTCCTCGGCAGATAGCGCCCTAGAGCGGTTATCTCGTATGGAGCGTTTAATGGAGAAAATGCTCCAGCATGACATGCTCCTGCAGCCGGAGCAGGGTCAACATTGGTCTCCCTCGGAAACCCACGGCAGCGCCTGGTACAGGGCTGACTCCGAATTCGGGGGAATGGCTGAAGAAGCTTCAAGTGTGTTTGGGGTGCACGAAGCTCTGAATCTACCTTACATGGTTTCCAGAATCGCAGTCCCTTCGCAAACAGGGGAGCCGTTGCAGGAACAGCTGGCTACGAGTATTAATTATCTTACCTCCCACCAGCTGCAGGAGCAGGTGATGACTGAAAAAGCAGCCAAATACATGGCACCTGCAAACTGCGCTTCGTTGAATGTTTCCAGCCGTTAATAATTCAATTTGGGGATGCATTTGGAGGGGGCATCAGGGCCCAAGAAATTAAGATCCAAAAAATTCTCAAATTACTGGCTTCGGGCACAACGGCGTTTGCCAGGTCCGTCGATGCTGGACCGTTGTCGGATGAGCAGCAAGACGCGCTAGCACTGATGTGCAATGCTCATTTTGAGATTAATTGTTTCAGGAAAAGTGCCATCCAACCTGCCCTAAACCCCAAGTTTGCGGGGCTGTGTAAAGCCAGCAACATTCAGCCGCCCAAATTTGTTATTCGGGGAGAACCTACCGAAACAGGTCAAGGACCTTGATGAGGAGGCAAAAGCTGTCGGGCTGATGAAGCCGCCGTCAACCAGCAAGACCCCTCAATTCCGGCGGCAGCACCCCTATGCATCCACCAGCAGAAAACGGTATCCTGAGGCTGGTGAAAGCTCGAAGGCCGCATATCCTGGACAAAGGTCTTTTTAAGCCAAGGCCCAGAACGGCCTTCTTAGAAGATGCGCCATTCCCAAATTCGAGCACCTCTACCCCCCAGGACTCGGGGGCGGAAGAAATAAACACAAACGCACTCGTAACCATGGAGGTAGGTAGGTCTGGTTCCTTCCGGAACATGGGGTGTGTAGATTATTTACACGTTGGTGGACGATTACATGTTTTGGAATGCGGGGAGATCTATTACCTCTGACCCGTTTATACTGCACAGTGTACAGGGGTATAAAATTGAGTTCCTTCATAACTTGTTACCACCCACACAGCATGCAACGAACCGGACGTTTATGTTTTCACAGCAGGAAGGTTTGGTTGCGCATGCAGAAATATTGAAGTTGCATTCAAAAGGGGTAGTTGAGAGGTCACGGCATGACCCTCACGAATTTGTTTCTAATATCTTTACAAGGAGAAAGAAAGATGGTGGATGCCGCATCATCCTTGATTTGTCTGAAGCTTAACGCTTTTGTGCAGTATAAACATTTTAAAATGGAAACTTTTGTTACTGCCATACATTTGATTTCCAAAGGATGCTTTATGGCATGCATCGATCTCAAAGATGCATACTATTCGGTACCTATTCATCGGGATCACCGGAGGAATTTGAAGTTTAACTGGATGGGGCAGTTTTAAGGCATTGCCTAATGGGTTAACATCAGCCCCCAGATTGTTTACTAAAATATTAAAACCGGCACTTGCGCTTCTTAGAGCTCAAAATATATTGTCATGGCACACCTAGATGATATCTTAATCATTGGGTAAAACTCCGGAATTAGCTAAATTAGCTGTTTCAGCCACTAAACTCTTGTTTCAGAAATTGGGGTTTCTCATCCATCCAGATAAATCGAAGTTGACACCATCCACGGCGATTGATTATTTAGGGTTTACTATTAACTCTGTTCACATGTCTGTGACTCTGCCCTGGGGCAAGAGATTGGAAATAGTGGAGGCCTGTTACAACCTTGTGGTCGTTGAGCAGCCATCTATTCGACAAGTAGCCAGGGTAATTGGCGAATTAGTGGCCGCATTACCAGTCGCACAGTTTGGACCCTTGCATTATCAAAATTTTACAACGTGCAAGGGTACGAGGACTCAAAAATTATGCTGTTCATTTTAACCGACCTATGCGGTTACCAGCCAATGCTATTTCTGAATTGCAATGGTGGATACTCAACATTCGGCATTGTTCCAATACCATTGTAGTCAGCAGTCCATCAGTTATTTTTACAAACTGATCCTGGCGCAACTAATACCATCTCTAGTTGCGGTGGCAGATGGGATGTGCATGAATCATCATTGTTCAAGTCACATGGGATTAATTATTAGAAATGTTGGGTGCATTTTACGGGCTAAGGGCTTACTGTATAGAAATGCATCATTTACACGTTCAACTTCAGGTTGACAACACCACTGCGGTAGCATATATTACTCACATGGGCGGAATTAAGTCGGTATCCTGTGATAATTTGGCTAACCGTGTTTGGCACTGGTGCATTAAAAGAAACATTTGGGTGTCAGCTACTTACCTTCCAGGTAAGCTTAATATAGTGGCGGACACCAGGTCACGAAAATTTAATTACAACATCAAATGGATGTTGGACCGCAAAGTTTTCGCCGACATTATTGCTCGGTGTGGTACGCCGGATATCGATCTATTCGCATCCAGGCATAATCACCAATTGCCAAAGAATGTTCCATGGGAGCCAGACCCTGGGGCAGTGGCGATGGATGTGTTCTCGCTACACTTGGGAGAATTGTTTTTCTATGCATTTCCTCCCTTCTGTCTCATCAGTCGGGTCTTGCAAACGATCCAACAAGACTCTGCGTCAGGTATCTTGGTAGTACCCGACTGGCCTACTCAGCCGTGGTTCCCTTTGGTTCTGGGAATGATATTAGAACCTTGTATGACCGTTTCCAAGCGTTATTATTTGCTGGTTCATCCTGTAACAGGGGGAAGTCACCCATGCCATGACCGGATAAATTTATTAATTTGCAGAGTCTGAAGAGACCTTTCATTGGGCTTGGACTGACTGATCGAACCTTGGACATGATCACGGCAGCATGGAAGGATACCAACAAAAGACAGTACATCTATATTAGGAAGTGGGAGAAGTTCTGCTCACGTTCTAACATCATGTATAACACAGCACGTGTAACAGATGTGTTAGAGTTTTTGTCCAGTCTTTATTGTGATGAAGGACTGAGTTACAGTGCCAACAATTGTGTCAGAAGTGCACTATCGTCATATTTATGGCTAGGGTTGGGACATCACGCTGTTGGGTCTCACCCACTGGTGTCAAGACTCATGAAGGGTATTTTTAACACCAATTCTCCCAGGTCAAGGTACTCCGAGATTTTGGATGTAAGCATTGTACTGACGCTGCTTCGGTGGTGGGCTCCAGCAACATCCCTGTCACTGGTCAAGCTATCTTTTAAAGTAGTTATGCTTATGGCGCTAGTTTCGGCGCAACGGGTCCAGTCACTACATAAATTGCGACTGGACACAATGATAACATCTGCCAATAAAATACCTTTCTACGTGTATGAATTAATTAAGCACAGCAGACCAGGGGCGTCAGGTCTCAGATTGGAATTCGTAGCATATCCAGTGGACATTCGTTTATGTGTAGTCACTGATTTGCTACAATATATCAAGGTCACAAAAGACCTCAGAGGCACTGAATTGGCATTACTTATCAGTCATAAAAACCTCACAGAAGGGTGTCAGTGCAAACCATCTCAGGGTGGCTAAGACAGGTGTAGGCTTGTGCAGGTGTGGACACTGATGTTTTTAAATCTCACTCCACTAGGGCTGCTTCGACATCGGCAGCGAAAGGGTTGGAAGTTCCTACGGACCACATCCTTGCGGCGGCAGGATGGTCTAGTGAAAGAACGTTTCAGATATTCTATGACAAACCCATTGCCAAGCCAGGGGTGTTTGCGGATTATATTTTAAATTCTGTCTTATAATTTACCCCGAGTGTTAGGGTCATTATTATTTATTTTTGTAAATAAAAGCATCAGCAAGCTTTAAAAACGATGTCATGTCTGAATGCATTGTATTCTCACTCCTCTTGGTCAATTAACACAGTGTGTGACGCATGGACTCGTTTCCACGGCATGAACTCACAGAGCTTTGAAACCTTCACGTAGTCACTCACGTGACTCCGAAGTAAAATGGTAAGATTAAACGAGAACTTACCAGTTTGAAGTTTGATCTATATTTTATGAGGAGTTACGTTGAGGGATTACGTGCCATCCACTCCCAACCCTCTATCATAAAGGTCAGCTGGTATTCTTGTTTTCCCTAATCTTACTATGTTTAGTTCAACAACTGTTATCTGTGATTTCACACCGCTGCTTTGAAGATTGACGCGCATGCGGGTGAAGGGTTGTTCACGTAATCCCTCAACGTAACTCCTCATAAAATAAAGATCAAACTTCAAACTGGTCAGTTTTCGTTTAATCTTACTATTAGTGGTTAAAAAATGTTGTGAATCTCTCTCCTGTCAATCACGCCTTGAAGGCCACACATTTTCTGGTGGAGGTGGAGGGATTATTATACCCGGAAGTGTGGGTGTGGCTCAGTCACTGCATGATGAGGGGGGGGGGGGAGAGGTCATGACTCTGTCTGAGCTGTGAATCAACTGAACACACTGAATGTCTACTGAACTCTGTATGGTGTTTTGTATGGGTTTATGGTGGTTTTATGGTGGTTTCACCCTGCTTGAAATGGTATGAAACTGCATTTGAATGTGGTGGCCTTGCACCCAGCATGAAATGGTATAAAACTGTATTTGAATGTTGTGGCCTTGCACCCTGCATGAAATGGTATGAAACTGCAATTGAATTTTGGTGGCCTTCCACCCTGCTTGAAGTGGTTATGAAACTGCACTTGAATTTCGTTGCCTAGGCCCCTGCTTGAAGTGGTATGAAACTGCACTTGAGTTTGGTGGACAGGGATCCTGCTTGAAGTGGTAGGAAACTGCACTTGAATTTGGTGGCCTTGCACCCTGATTGAAGTGGTAGGAAACAGCACCTGAATTTGGTGGCCTTGCACCCTGCTTGAAGTGGTATGAAACTGGACTTGAATTTGATGGCCTTGCACCTGTTGAAGTGGTAAGAAACTGCACTTGAATTTGGTGGCGTAGCACCCTGCTTGAAATGGTAGGAAAATTGATTTGAATTTGGTGGCCTTGCACCCTGCTTGAAATGGAATTTCAAGGAATAGCCGTGAGTCAACTGCCAGCCCACCAGCCATGAGTGAGCTACCAGCACATCGGGCTTGAGGGACTGAGCTGCCATCCCAGGAATCCATTTGGCGCACAATGTCCATAATAGATCTCTATCCATACTAGTCCCTTCATCCCACAACACCCATACCAGCACTCCAGAAATCCTCCCCCCCTCCCCCGCCCCCACTGGCCACCCCATATTGGAATCGGGGAGAGGTGGAATATTGCGTTGGGGGATCAGCCCAATGGGTCCCACTTAGTCTAGTATATTACTAAAACTCTCATCTTGTGTCCCTCCCCCTCCTCATCTCCTCCTCCTCCTCCTCCTCCTCCTCGTCATCCTCTTCCTCTTCCTCTTCCTTCTTCCTCTTCTCTTCCTCTTCCTCTTCCTCTTCCTCCTCTTCCTCTTCCTCTTCCTCTTCCTCTTCCTCTTCCTCTTCCCTCCTCTTCCTCTTCCTCCTCCCCTCCTCTTCCTCCTCCTCCTCCTCCTCCTCCTCCTCCTTCTCCTCCTCTCCTCCTCCTCCTCCTCCTCCCCTGCCCCCTCCTTCCCCTCCCCTCCTCCTCCCCTCCCCCCTCCTCCTCCCTCTCCCCTCCTCCTCCCCCTCCTCCACCTCTCTCACTCTCTCTCAGTACGAGTGAACGGGCCCTTTCAGAATGGCAGGCAGTGGCGAGTGGAGTGCCGCAAAGCTAGGTGTTCGGACCGCAACTGTTTCCCATATATATTAATGATCTGGAAGAGGGAATTAGGAGCAACACTAGCAAGTTGCGAATGACAAAAAGCTGGGTGGCAGTGTGAACTCCTAAGAGGATGTTAGGAGGTTGCAGGGTGACCTGGACAGGTTGAGTGAGTTGGCAGATGCAGAATAATATAAATTACATGTGAGGTTATCCACTTTAGTGCAAAAACAAGGGGGCAGATTATTATCTCAATGGGGTTAGGTTAGGTAATGGGGAGGTACAGCAAGACTTGGGTGCTCTTGTACACCGGTCACTGAAGAAAGCTAATGGAATGTTGGCCTTCATAACAAGATGATTTCAGTATAGTAGAGAGGATTTTCTGCAGTTGTATAGAGCTCTGGTGATAACACATCTACAGTTTTGGTCTCCTAATTTGAGGAAGGACATCCTTGTGATTGATGCAGTGCAGGGTAGCTTCACGAGATTGATCCCTGGGATGGCGGGACTGTCATATGAGGAAAGATTGAAAAGACTAGACTTGTATTCACTGGAGTTTAGAAGGATTAGGGGGATGTTATAGAAACATATAAAATTATAAAAGTACGGGGCAGGCTAGATGCAGGAAAAATGTTTCGAATGTTGGGCGAGTCCAGAACCAGGGGCCACGGTCTTAGAATAAAGGGGAGGCCATTTAGGACTGAGGTGAAAACATCTTTTTCACCCAGAGGGTTGTGAATTTGTGGAATTCCCTGCCACAGAAGGCAGTGGAGGCCAAATCACTGGATGGATTTAATAGAGAGTTAGATAGATCTCTAGGGGCTAGTGGAATCAAAGGGTAATGGGGTGAAGGCAGGCACGGTTGTTGATTGGATCACAATGAATGGCGGTGCTGACTCGAAGGGCCGAATAGCCTCCTCCTGCTCCTATTTTCTCTGTTTTTTTCTTTCCCTCTCTCACTCTCTCTCTCTCTCTCTCTCTCTCTCTCTCTCTCTCTCTCTCTTTCTTTCTCTCTCTCTCTCTCTCTCCCCCCCCTCTCTCTCTCTCTCTCTCTCTCTCTCTCTCTCTCTCTCTCGCTCTCTCTCTCTCTCTCTCTCTCTGTCTCTGCCTCGTCGTGCTCAGACGTGGCAGTTCTTTCCAACTCCTGCTCTCCACACCTGGAACACCTGGCTGTGAAGTGCCGTCCCTTCTACCTACCGAGGGAATTCACCGGTCTACATCCCACCCCAGGCTGATGTCCATCTGGCACTGGGGAAGCTGCACGCCGTGGTCAACAAGCACCAGACGGCTTACCCCGAGGCGTTTACCACCATAGCCGGGGACTTCAACAAAGCCAACCTGAAGAAATCGCTCCCTAACTTCCACCAACATGTTTCCTGCAGCACCAGAGGGTCAAACACACTCGACCACTGCTACACGACCATCAAAGACGCCTAGCGCTCTATCCCTTGCCCTCACTTTTGTAATTCCAACCATACTGCGGTGCTGCTGCTTCCTGCCTACAGGCAACAATTGAAAAGCGCACCCCCAGAGGGGAGGACTGTACAGAGCTGGTCAGGGGGTGGGGGGAGGTGGGGGAGGGGCAGAGGAACAACTCCAGGACTGTTTGGAGTGTGTACACTGGCAATGTTCAGGGACTCGGCATTATACCTGAATGAATATGCCACAGTCGTTACAGACTTCATAAAGAAATGTGTGCAGTACTGAGTTCCAACAAAAACTTTCCGAGTGTTTCCTAACCAGAAGCCTTGGATGAACCATGAGATCCGCACTCATCAGAAGTCCAGATCCCGGGCATTCTGTTCTGGAAATGCAGAGCTCTACAAGAAGTCCAGATACGACCTTGGTAAGACCATCAAAATGGCCAAAAAGGACTTCTGCTCCTAGCTGGGGACGGATGTTCGGCAACTGTGTCAGGGCTTGAATGCGTTCACCTCCTACAAGGCGAAATCAGAGGCAGCTCAATTGTAAGCGAAGCATCACTCCCTGACGAGATCAATGCGTTTAACGCACGTTTTGATAGGGAGAAACACTGACGTGCCTTCCCGAGCCCCCATTCGCCGTGATGGTATTTCAGTCACAGTAACAGAAGCCGATGCCAGAAGATCCTTCAGGCTGGTGACCCTTCGGAAAGCGCCTGGACCTGATTGTATACCCAGCCGTGTTCTAAAAACCTGTGTGGACCAACTGGCTGGAGTTTTTACGGACATTTCCAACCTCTCACTTCTGAGGTCTCAGGTTCACATCTGCTTTAAAAGGGCATCAATAATACCCAATAGTGCCCAAGAAGCGCAAGGTGCCGTGCCTAAATGACTATCGACCAGTGGCACTAACGTCAGTGGTGATGAAGTGCTTTGAGAGGTTGATTATGGCGTATATCAACTCCTAACTCGACAAGAACCTCAACCCACTGCAGTTCGCTTACCGCCACAACAGATGGTGGATGCGGACTCACTGGATCTCCACTCCGCTCTGGACCGCTTGGAGAACAGGAACTCATATGTCAGGCTGTTATTCATTGACTACAGCTCGGCGTTTAACACGATCATCCCTCCATGCTGGTTACCAACTCTCAGATCTAGGTCTCTGCGCATCCCTCTGCAATTGGATCCTCGACTTCCTCTTCCACAGACCACAGTCTGTCTGTATTGGTGGAAATGTGTCATCATGGATAACAATCAGCACGGGAGCACCTCAAGGCTGGGAGCTCAGCCCCCTGCTGTACTCACTCTACACTCACGACTGTGTAGCTGGACATAGTGCGAACTCCATCATCATGTTCGCCGACGACACCACTGTTGTGGGGCGAATCACTGATGGGGACGAGTCAGAGTAGAGAAGTGAGATCGACCAATTGACCAATTGGTGCGAGCACAATAACCTGGCTCTCAACACGAGCAAAACCAAGGAATCGATTGTGGACTTCGGAAGGGCTAGGATAGGGACCCACAATCTTGTTTATATCATTGGGACGATGGTGAAATGATCAAGAACTTCAAATTCCTGGGAGTGCACATTTCCGAAGATCTTTCATGGTCCCAGCACACTGATGCAATTATAAAGCAAGCACATCAGCGCCTCTCTTCTTGAGAAGATTATGGAGAGTCGGTATGTCAAAGAGGACTCTCTCAAACTTTTGCAGTTGCACAGTAGAGAGCATACTGACTGGTTGCATTGTTGCTTGGTTCGGCAACTTGAGCGTCCAGGAGCAGAAAAGAATGCAGAAAGTTGTCACCACTGCCCAGTTCATCATCGGCTCTGATCTCCCCACCATCGAAGGGAACTGTCGCAGTCGCTGCCTCAAAAAGAATGCCACCATCAGCAAGGATCCACACCATCCTGGCCACACATTCATCTCTCCGCTCCCATCAGGTAGAAGGTAAAGGAGTGTGTGTGGTGGGGGTAGTGTGTGTGGGGGGTGGAATTGAGTTTGGGGGGGGGGTGGTTATTGTGCATGTAGGGTAGTGTGTGTGTGTGTCTGGGGGGTTAGTGTGGGGGTATTAGTGTGTGTGGGGGGGGGTTAGTATGTGTGTGTGTGGGGGGGTTACAGTGTGTGTGTGGGCGGGGTTAGAGTGTGTGTGTGGGGGGGGTTGGTGTGTGTGGGGGGGTTAGTGTGTGTGGGGAGGTTAGAGTGTGTGTGGGGGGGTTAGTTTGTGTGTTTGTGGGGGGTTTAGTGTGTGTGTGGGTGGGTTAGTGTCTTTGAGGGGTTAGTGTGTGTGGGGGGGGTTAGTGTGCGTGTGGGTGGGTTAGTGTGTGTGAGAGGTTAGTGTGTGTGTGAGGGGTTAGTGTGTGTGTGTGAGGGGTTAGTGTGTGTGGGGGGTTTAGTGTGTGTGTGGGGGGGTTAGTGTTTGTGGGGGGTTAGTGTGTGGGGGCGTTAGTGTGTGTGGGGGCTTAGTGTGTGTGGGGGGGCGTTAGTGTGTGGGCGGGGGGTAGTGCGCGTGGGGGGGGTAGTGGGTGTGGGGGGGATAGTGTGTGTGGGGATCAGTGTGTGTGGGGGGGTTAGTGTGTGTGGGGGGCGTTAGTGCGCGTGGGGGGGGGGTTAGTGTGTGTGGGGGCGTTAGTGTGTGCGGGGGTGGGGTTAGTGTGTGGTCGGGTGTGGCCGGTTGGGGGGTGTGGTCGGTGGTGGGGGGTGCTCGGTGGGGGGCTCGGGGAAGGGGGGTTCAGTGACTGAGTGGGCGGAGGGACCAGACTGCCCCCAGCTCTGCAGCAGATGACGGGGACGTTGCTGGGTGTTCCGGGGGGAAGCGTGGTTATGGGGTGTTCGGGGGGAGTGGAGAGTAGTGGGGCGATGATGGTGGGGGAGTGGTCGGGGGGCGTGCTGTCCCCAACTGTGCTGCAGATGACGGGGACGTTGCCGAGTTTTCGTTCCCATGTGTCCGCTGCTCGGAGTCGTGGGCCCGGCTCCACCCGGTCCCTTGTGTGGTCGCTCCCGACCCACAGCCCGTGACAGTTCGGCCGCGCCGGGGGAGGGTGGGCAAAGGGTGTCCATGGCCGGACAGCGCTGACCCCGGGGAGGACAGTGGGGGGCTGTCCCAAGGGATGCGTTCCTTCGGCCGTTTACACCTTGGTGCTCGGGTTCAGAGCAAAGATACTGGAGCATTTGGTTCAGTGTGCTCAGTCACGCTCCACAGGGTGGGAGATTGCAACCTTCACGTGGTCGATCCTGTTTCAACAAATGCAATCAACCTGGCGTGCACAAAAAGAAGATCAAACAGAACAAGTTGTCTTACAACTTTAGGCTGTGCACGCCATACGTAAGAAGAAGAGGTCACCATCCACAACTATTTACAGCGCAAAAAAATTACCATTGCGGCGTTTTTAACAGGTAAGAAAGTATGCGTTTCGTGTGTTAACAGTGTCACCATAGTTATAGTAAATGGGAAAAACATACAACGGAGGCCCTGCATGCGGAATTTTGTCGGAACATCCTCCGCATCCAAAGGAAAACACCAACAAACGCATGTAGGGCAGAATTAGGCAGATACCCACTGATAATAAATATCCAGAAAAGTGGCACAAAATTTTTGGAATCACCTTAAATCTAGCCCACCAGATACCCTCCAGTTTAAAGCCCTTAAAACACAAGAGGGGAGCCCAGGAAAAGAGTTCCCTGTGTCAGTTGGTACGGAGACTAACTACCCCCATTCAGTTAAACCCTCTCCCAGTTAAATCCTGACCAGCCTCAGATCAATACTGATCCCCAATCACCAGTTAGAGTGAACCAAATTATCAAATAATGTAAAGAAACATATTTGGAACATTGGATAAAGAAACCAAAAATCATAGCAGATTAGAATGCTACCGTGCCCTAAAAAGAGATTATAAATTGGCAGACTATCTCTCAACTGTTAAAGACATAAAACAAAGGCAGACCCTCACCAAATACAGGCTAAGTGACCACTATTTGGCAGTTGAAAAAGGAAGACAGAAGAGATCCTGGCAACCAAGAGAAAACAGAATATGCGGCCACTGTTTGACAGATGAGGTTGAAACAGAGGTGCACTTCCTCTTAAAATGCAAAAAAATTGACAAAACAAGGAAAACATACTTTGACAAACTCAGTCAGGCAACCCCTGACTTTAAGGAACTAGATGATACATCAAAACTAAGAATAATCATTGGTGAAGGAAATACGGCACATCTTGGTGCACAATACGTAACAGCATGCCATAACCTGAGAGACGGTGAATGACCAACATGCACATATGTACGCACACACTAATTGACATTAACCGTCACTAAGAAATTAATATTGAATTGCTAAATTAGCTATCCTGTTGTACTGCTTACAGCTGCAAGAACGTGTAGCAATCAATAAAGGGCTATAGGCCTCTTGCGAGTTTATGTACAGGACATATCTATCTATGCACTGTATACTTGTATTTATACTTATGCATCTTAAATATGTATGTCATGTTTTATACTTTGGCAATATAACAATGTATTTTGTATCATGCCAATAAAGTTTTTAAATTGAAAATTGAAAATTGAATTGAAGAGAGAGAGAGAGAGAGAGAGAGAGAGAGAGAGAGAGAGAGAGAGAGAGAGAGAGAGAGAGAGAGAGTGGAGAAAACCCCTCCGCTCCATATTCTTTTTCACTCTCCATCATTCCTTCCACCTCTCTCCCCCCATCTCTCTCCCCCTCTCCCTCCCCCTCTCTCTGTCCCCACTCTCTCCCCTTTCTATCCCCCCTTTCGCACCCCCCTCTCTCTCCCCCCTCTCTCTCCCACCTCTCTCACCCCCTCTCTTCCCTCTCTCTCCCCCCCTCTCTCTCCCCCTCTCTCGTCCTCATCTCTCTCTCCTCTCCTCTCTCCCAAATCCGAATCCAAACGGTTTCTGTAACCGACTCATCGTGCCTCCCGCCCTTTACGCGGCCAATCAGACGCTGTCTCCAAGGGGACTCACGTCCAATCACATAATGCGGTCACTCGGCGTCCAATCAGCCGCTGTCTCCAATGTGACTGCGTCCAATGACCGACCAGCTCCCCTTAAAATCCGCGGCGGTCTAATTTCCGGCCAATCACCCTCTGTCTCCAAGGGCGTCGCGTCCAATGACCATTCACATTCCCTTCAAATTCCTGTCCAATCGGTAAATCGGTCTACTTCCAGGAGCAGAGGGGAAGGGAGGAGAGGATAGGGGAGAGGGGAGGAAAGGAGCAGAGTAGAGGGGAGGAAAGGAGGAGAGAGGAGATTGGAGGAAAGGGGAGGAGAGGAAAGGGGAGTCAATGAAAATAAGCATGCAGGTACAGCAGGCTGTGAAGAAAGCGAATAGCATGTTCGCCTTCTTAACAAGAGAAGTTGAGTATAGGTGCAAAGATGTCCTTCTGCAGTTGTGCAGGGCCCTAGTGAGACAAGACCTGAAGTATTGTGTGCAGTTTTCGTCTCCTAATTTGAGGAAGGACATTCTTGCTATTGAGAGCGTCAGGCGTAGGTTCACAAGGTTAATTCACGGGATGGCGGGACTGTCATATGCTGAGACAATAGAGCGACTGGGCTTGTCTACGCTGGAATTTAGAAGGATGAGAGGGTATTTTATTGACACATATAAGATTATTAAGGGTTTGGACACAATAGAGGCAGGAAACATGTTCCCGGTGTTGGGGAAGTCTAGAACCAGGGGCCATAATTTAAGAATAAGGGGTAGGGCATTTAGAACGGAGACGAGGAAACACTTTTTGACACAGAGAGTTGTGAATCTGTGGAATTCTCTGCCTCAGAGGGTGGTGAAGGCCGCTTCTCTGGATACGTTCAAGGGAGAGCTAGAGAGAGCTCTTAAAGATAGCACTCAGGGGATATGGGGAGAAGGCAGGAACAGAGTAATGATTGGGGATGATCAGCCATGATCACATTGAATGGCAGTATTGGCTTGAAGGGCCGAACGGCCTAATCGTGCACTTCTAGTCTATTGTCTACATCTCTCTCCCGGGAAGGTGCCTCAAGGGGACCGTCCACCTGGAGATGCCAGTGGTAAGTTATTCATTTAGGGTATCAATTAGAGGAGGAGAGGAGGGATTCTCAAATATTAATTTAGTTGAGTTTCCGCGCTGTATCTCCAAATTAAACTAGTGTGTGAACGGGCGATCGCTGGTCGCAGCGGACTCGCTGGGCCGAAGGGCCTGTTTCCACGCTGTATCTCAAAACTAAACTAATGTGTAAACGGGCAATAGCTGGTTGGCGCAGACTCGTTTGTCCGAAGGGCCTGTTTCCGTGCTGTATCTCTAAAATAAACTGGTGTGTGAACGGGCGATCGCTCGTCGGCACGGAGTCGGTGGGTGAAAGGCCTGTTTCCGCGCTGTATCTCTGAAGTACAAAAACAGAAAAACAGCGAGGGCGATATTTTGTCGCCTGTTTCAAGATGGTCGACTTTTGCCTCCTGTTTCCAGGGCGAGAAAATGGCCCACCCCCCCCCCCCCAATCTGCTCGGCTGAGCTACTAGGGGCTGAGCTTTGGTGGGGGACCTCATGACGGGACACAACAAGGAGAAACGTTATGAGAGCGACGTGTGTAGCAAGGCCTGGCAGAGCCCGAGCGAGCTGGAGACTCACCGGCGGGTGCACACAGGAGAACGCCCCTTTGACTGCTCGGAGCTTCAAGACGGCGAATGTCCTTAAGATCCACCGGCGGGTTCACATGGGCAAGAAGCCTTTTGGCTGCTCAACCTGCGGCAAGAGCTTTACCTGGTTGTCGGGGCTACGGTGCACCAGCGGGTGCACAGCAGTGAGCGGCCCTTCACCTACTCGGACTGCGGCAATGGCTTCAAGTCTTCCATGAAACTCAAGGGGCATAGGCGCCTGCACACCGGGGAGCGGCTCTACACCTGCAGCGACTGCGGCAAGGGCTTCACCAGCTGCACCAGCCTGCTGTCCCACCAGCGCACCCACACTGGCAAGTGGCCCTACCGGCGAACGCCCAGTGCGGCAAGTGCTTCTCCACATCCCCCAAGCTGCTGTCCCATCAGAGGGAGCATGCCGGCGACCATCCCGTCCCCAGCCCGGTCTGTGGAGAGCGCTTTGCCATGGCCTCCCACGCCATCTCTCACTAGCGCGTGCACACCAGTGGCCAGCCCTACGACTGCCCGTACTGTGGTGAGGGGTCTGACAACTCGCGGGGGTTGTGGCAGCCCCGTCGGGTCTACGCGGGCGAGCGGCTGCTCCCCCTGCAGAAAACGGGGGCTGCGAGAGCACCATGGAATACACAGACCGTGATGGAGAAGGTGAGGACAGACTCTCCGATGGCAGGAAAAAACTGGACCATCATTGCCTGTGGCAGAATGTGTTTCCTCGGCTGCCACAGGTAGTACATCCTCTGTTGGGCATTTTTATTTTTTTATTCTTTTTTTTTTTAAATTGGAGGTAAATACATATCATATTAAAATCGTTACCAGTCTTTCATTTCTAAATTAATAATATTGTCAAACATTATTCACATTGTCTCCAATGAATTTTTTTTAAGTAAGTAGAAATAAAAAGATAGATGAAAGAAAGAGAGAAAAGAGAAAAGAAAGAAAAAAAAAAAAAAGAATGGAATAACTTACTAAAAAAAACTTCATTCGAGATATATTCGTACATTTCAGAGTATAACATTTAATCTATTCCTTGGCTCGAGTGCTAGTCAGGTTCCCGTGCTGAACCATTCTGACCCTTTAGATAATCAATAAATGGAGACCATGTTCCAACAAATAATTCTTGTTTGTCCAACAGGACAAGTCTAATTCTTTCCAAGTGTAAGGGCTCCGTCATTTCCATAATCCACATTTTAATTGTGGGGGTTATAGGACCTTTCCAAAATTTTAGAATTAATTGTTTCCCAGTTATTATACTATAATCAATAAAGTTTCTTTGAGTTGTTGTAAATGTTTGATTTGGTTCTAATATTTCTAGTATTATTAATTTTGGATCCGGGTCCAATTGAATGCTGGTAACTATAGATATTATTCTAAAAATATTTGCCCAGAATTTTTTAATTTTTATACAATTCGCAACCGTATGAGTTAAGTTAGCATCTAAATGTTGACATTTATCACATATAGGGGAAATATGTGGGACGATTTTATTTAATTTTGTTTTAGAATAATGTAACCTATGCAGTACTTTGAATTGTATTAGAGAGTGTCTGGCATTTAATGAACATTGATGTATGTGTTGTAAACTTTCATCCCAAGTATCTTTCGTTCTTATTTGATTTAGTTATTTTTCCCATGTTTGTCTGTGTAAATCCGTCGATGGAATCTCACTATCTAATACAATATTATATATGTAAGATATAAATTTTTCTGTATTAGGGTGTTTATTCCAACAGTCATCAAGAATTTCTGAATTTCTAATTCTAAAGTTTTGAGTACTTGCTTTTACATAATCTCTAAGTTGAAGATATCTGAAAAAAATCATTTACTTGAAGTCCATAAGTCTGTTGCAGCTCCTGAAATGAAAGAAAATGCCTTCTTTGTAAAGTTGTCCCATCATTTTAATTCCATAATTTTTCCATTGTGTGAAACCTTTATCCAACCATGAGGGTTTAAATAAAGGGTTATTCACAATTGGAAGAAAAAGTGATAAATTATCTAATTTTAATGTCTTTTTGAATTGTTTCCAAATTCGCAAAGCACTATATATTATAGGATTTTCCCTATATTTTTTTTTGTTTATTTTAGAAGTAGCAAATAGTATCGAGCCGATTTCAAAAGGTAAACAATCTTCCTTTTCAATTTTTAACCAATCTGGTTGTTGATCTATTTCTTCCAACCAAAAATTCATATTTTTAATGTTAACTGCCCAAAAATAAAACAAAAAGTTTGGTAGAAATAAACCTCCATTTATTTTTGATTTGCACAGATGTGTTTTGCTTATCCTATGATTCTTATAATCCCAGATAAAGTCACTGATAATGGAATCCAACTTTTTGAAAACGTTTTTTCACAAGTATATCGGAATTGTTTGAAAAAGGTATAATATTTGCGGTAAGAAAGTCATTTTTATGGCATTAATTTTACCAACCATTGAGATAGGAAGTGTTTTCCAGTACTGAATATTCTTATGTAGTTTATTCAGTAATGGGGGGAAATTTGCTTTAAATAATGATGTATATGTCTTAGTGACATAAATTCCTAGTTATTTAAATTTTTCATTTACTATTTTAAACGGGAATTGTTGTAGTATATGTTTATTATGTTCCCTTATTGGCATAATTTCACTTTTATTCCAATTTATTCTGTATCCAGAGAGTGAACCAAATTGGGTTATTAGCTTTAATAAATTTGCAAATCTAATTTCAGGTTTTGTAATGTAAATTAATACATTATCTGCGCATAGAGAAATTTTATTCACTGTGTCCTTTGTATTATACCCATATATTTCCGGGTGGGTCCTAACTCTTTCTGCGAGTGGCTCAATAGCAAGCGCAAATAATAGTGGAGACAACGGGCATCCTTGTCTGCAACCTCTAGATAGGTTAAATTTAGATGATAACCTTTGGTTTGTTAATATTCTAGCCGTTGGGTTAGTATATAAGAGTTTTATCCATGCGCAGAATTTCTCGCCCAGTTGCAATTTTTCCATCACCGAAAATAAATAGGGCCAGTCAACCTGATCAAAAGCTTTTTCGGCATCAAGTGAGATTATTGCTAGATCTTCATTAGTAATTCTCTTTGAGTATATTATATTAAATAATCGTCTCAAATTAAAATATGAATACCGTTTCTGAATAAAGCCTGTTTGGTCAGGGTGTATTAATTCAGTCATCACTGTACTTAATCTGTGCGCTAGAATTTTAATTAGTATTTTCTGATCTGTATTTAAAAGTGCAATTGCTCTATATGATCCTGGATCTTCAGGATCCGTATCAGCCTTTGGTATGAGTGTTATTATAGATTCGTTTAAGGTATCTGGGAGTTTCTGTTGAGTATAAATATACTCATACAGTATTTGTAAACGTGGAGAGAGCAAATCGTAATTTTTAAAATAAAATTCAGAGCCTAAACCATCTGGACCTACTGCTTTACAATTTTTTAAAGATCTAATAGACTCTTCAATATCTTTTATCGTAATTTCAGTTTCTAATAATTCTCTATCTTTTGAGTCTAAACCTTTTAAATTACATTTTTGTAAACATTCTGCTATTCCTTCCGGTTGTTCTACAGTTTTAGTTGAATAAAGATTATGATAGTATTGGAGAAATCTCGTTTATATCCTTGGGCAGTTTTAATAATTCTCCCGTATCTGATCTAATTTTATGAATTATTTTTCCCCCCTCCAATTTTCGGAGCTGACGTGCTAATAGTTTTTGTGGTTTGTCTCCGAATTCGAAATGTAATTGTTTAGTGTGTTGATAAAGTTTTATTACTTGTTCTGAATACATTTTGTTTAATTTATATTTCAATACAGCAATTTTATTATGTTTTAACATAGATGGCATTGTCGCATTTTCTATATCTAGTTGCTTTATTTCCCTTTCCAATGTCTGTTGTTTAATCCGGTTCTCTTTGTTATAAAATACTTGGGAGGAAATTAATGCACCTCGTACAAACGCTTTAAATGTTTCCCAAATAAGAGAAACAGATGTGCCAGGGGTGTCATTAGTCTCGGAAAATATTTGAATCTGTTCAATAAGATATTCCTGACATGATCTTTCATTCAAGATTTGTGGGTTAAGTCGCCAATATGTTTGTTTCTCGGCCATTCCATTTAATTTAATCATAAATGTTAAAGGTGCATGGTCTGAGATTATAATATTATGGTATTTTGAATTATAAGTAAATGGGATAAACGTTGAGTCAACTAAAAAATAGTCTATTCTTGTGTATGTTTTATGTACCGGTGAATTAAATGAATATTCCCGTCCAGTTGGGTTTTCAATTCTCCAGACATCCTTAATATTAGTGGTATTAATAAATGAGTTTAGAAATACACTTGATTGAGATTTTACTTTTTTTTGCCTTGATGACCTATCTAAATAAGGGTCTAATGTACAATTTAGGTCTCCTCCAATTATTAATTTATATTGTGTAAATTCTGGGATTATATTAAATGTTTTATTAAAAAACATAGGATTATCAAAATTTGGACCGTATACATTAAGAAGAATCACTTTTTTTCCATTTAACTCTCGAACTAATCTTCCGGCGGCGTCATGTTAGACTAACAGACGTGCACCCAGCTCCTCTCCCGAAAAACTTCACGATTTATCGTGTAAAACGGGTCCGAAAATCGGGATTGTTTTTAAAAACCTTACCGGAGCTTCTGGTTACCGCGCTGATGACGTCATCGTTAAACGCGATGTTTTAAACGGTGGTTTGAAGCCCTTTAAATGAGTAAATTGACTCCAGCTGTGAGCCCTCAGAGAGCTGTGAATAAGCTGTCGAAAAAGTTCGAAACAGAAGTTACCTCTGAAGTCTCTGAAGTGGCTGCAGAAATGTCTAAGAAAGACTTTGATGATTTGAAGAAATCAATGAAAAATTTGAAAGATGAGATCTCGGATAATAGGGTGGAAGATAAGAAGGAAATGAAGGAAAATTCGGTAAAAATGATGGAAGGAATGGAGAAGATGATGAAGGATTTAAATGCTGGTAACCAGAAGAATATGACGGATTTACTGGACATTATGAATAAACGAATTGATGAGGTGAAAGATGGACTATCAGAGAAAATGGATAAGATGGATGTAATTACTACGGATAAGTTCACGGCTGTACTTGAAACAGTAGCTGCAAGTATGCAGACAATTACGGAAATGGAGAAAAATACGGCTCGACTGGTTGAAGACATGGCGAAATTGAGGCAAGAACATGAGCAAATGAGGCGAGAAAACGAACAAGCATCACTACAAATGGGGACTCAATTAGAGAAAGTCTCATTCAAATGCCTGGACCTGGAAGCTCGTTCTAGACGCCAGAATTTGAGAATTCTTGGTGTTTCAGAGGGGGCAGAAGGGGAACAGGTACGTGAATTTGCCATGGGCTTGTTGAAACAACTGTTGAATCTTCCCAAGGAACCGAAAATCGAAGTGGCTCATCGTGTCCCAAGATTTGGAAAAAGATTTGATGCGGCAAAAGCTTATCCACGACATATTATAGTGAAATTTCGAGATACTGCAGAACTGGAATACGTTATGACTAAAATCAAATATGGCGTGCAATTACGGCTGGACAAAGACACTATTAAGATATTCAGGGACTACCCACATGAAATTGTGCAAAAAAGAAATAAATTTGATAAGGTTAAAGATCTTTTAAGAGGGAGAGAAGGGGTCAGATTTGGGGTTTTTTATCCCGCGAAAATGCGTATTTCTTTTAATGGTCTTGAAAAGTCATTTGTTAAGCCTGAAGACGCTTTCAAATATGCCCAAACAATTGTTGAAAAACAGAAATAAAAGGGAGCTTTGGCAGATCCGAATAATTCTCAGCTATGTTTTGTCTGGGGATAGTTACATTGTTATCTCTGGAATGTTGAAGCAAGGACATTTTCTGTTCAAAACGTGTAATCAACTTTATAGCTGGATATGAATTAGAAAATAATTGCTTATTGATTAAAATGTTATAACCAATTGTAAGAACTTATCCTATTAACAACTTTAAAAGTTATGCAGGTTAGATTAGAATACTAACAAAAAAAACAAAAAAATAATGAACTAACATACTAGTATGAATTTTTAATAAATTGTAACCTTGTCTATAAGCGGGAGGAGGGGATGAGAAACGAGCTCCTGGCTTATGTCCAGGAGCACGTCTCGTTAACCCCTTCAACCAACAGCTGATTCTTATTGAAATCAAAAATATTGGTTTAATAATTAAACTCTGATATATATATATGTTATAAGGAAATATCAGGGTAAAATTGTATTATATATCTGAATGTGAGGCCTCGTTTTAATATTTTAATATGTTATGATTAACTAAGAGAGCGGAGCGAGTTGAGCAACATCGCAATGGAAGTCAAAATAAGGTTTTTTCCCACCTACAGGTGGGTCACTCGCTACAGTGCCGACTATAGACACTGTAGCCTCACTTTTTTAGTTTTTTTTTTATCACATAAAATCACTTGTTTGTGTTTTGTGTTTAGTGATAAGAATAATATGGACATACCAACAAAAGTTAATAATTCAAAAACTCCCCCAATACCTAAGGACCTGCGATATGGACGCACCACAAGATTCAAAGGTACTATAATTATTCAAAATGCATGACACCACACAAAAGAACCTAGGAGGAATCTCATTTTGTAGTTGGAATATAAGAGGTATTAACGAACCTATCAAAAGGGGTAAGATATTAGCTCAGCTAAAAATGTATAATTCTGACATTACCTTCCTACAAGAAACACACCTAAAACCTCAGGACCAAGTTAGGCTGAGGGCGAAATGGATAGGTCAAACATACCACTCTTCATTCACTTCAAAATCTAGAGGCACGTCAATTATCATAAGAAAAGGTATACCATTTAAAGCAAAGAATATTATAACAGATATAGAAGGGAGATACCTAATAGTTAATGGAGAAATCCATGACACTCCACTTACTTTGGTAAATATATATGTCCCTAACTTTGATAACCCCCACTTTTTCAATAAAATCTTCAATATAATTGCAGAGTCAAACTATCAAAATGTTATAATAGGCGGAGACTTTAACTGTGTTTTAGATTCGTACTTAGATAAATCAAGTCAAAAACAGAGAGGGAATATGAAATCGAAAACTGGGGAACTCCTCAATACCTACATAAATAACACTAATATAGCAGATGTTTGGAGAATTGTGAATCCAACTGGCAGGGAATATTCGTTTTACTCAATGGTACATAAGACATACTCACGTATAGACTACTTTCTGCTGGATACAAAATTAATTCCCCAAACATCTAATGCAATATATCATACAAATTCAATTTCAGACCATTCTCCACTAACTTTCTTTTTAAAACTGGAAGGATTGTCTAAGAATAATTCATTCTGGAGATTTAACTCTCAAATTTTAAAAGATCCACAAGCGAGTATATATTTAAAAGAACAAATGGAGGTCTTTTTTCAAACAAATGATACTTCAGATATATCGCCTACTTTACTTTGGGAATCTTTTAAAGCATACATTAGGGGTATTATAATTTCATATCAAGCTTTTCAAAATAAAAAGAATAAGAATGAACAAAGACAGTTAGAAGAAATTATTAGACAAATGGATATAGATAATGCTAAAGATCCATCAATAGATAAACATAATAAAATAATAATTTTAAAATTTAAATTAAATAAATTATTATCTGCCAAACTTATAAGACTTTTTCAAATTACAAAACAAGAGCACTTTGAATTTGGGGATAAACCGCATAAACTTTTGGCTCGCCAGCTAAAAAAACGAGAAAAGGAACATACTATACCAAAGATCAAATCAGATAAAGGGGAATTATTAACAACACCGAAGGATATTAATAAAAGATTTGCGCAATTTTACGAGAATTTGTATACATCTAAAACGATAACTGATTCCAATAATATCACAAAGTTCTTGGATACCTGTAATCTTCCAAAGTTAGAGCTGAAGGAACAAGAGGAACTGGGTGCACAAATCTCAATTAAGGAATTAGAAGATACAATAAACTCACTAAAAAATGGAAAAACACCAGGCCCTGATGGATTTACTAATGAATTTTATAAAAGCTTTTATGATAAAATAATACCAAGATTACAAAAAATGTACCAATACGCTTTTAAAAAACGAATACTACCTGATACATTAGCGGAATCAACGATTACATTAATACCTAAGAAAAATAAGGATTTAGAAGAACCTGGCTCATATAGAGCTATAGCATTGTTAAACACAGATCAAAAAATATTAGCGAAAATATTAGCCAGAAGATTAAGTAAATACATTAGTAAATTAATAAACCCAGATCAGACAGGGTTTATCCCTAAGAGATACTCCTCTAATAATATGAGACGTCTACTCAACATAATGCACTCACACAAATCTGAAGATCAAGAATTATCAATTATTTCGCTGGATGCTGAAAAAGCATTTGATCAAGTAGAATGGAATTATATGGATAAAGTATTACAAAAATTTCAAATGGGAGAGAATTTTATTTTATGGATTAAGTTACTATATAACAAACCTACAGCTAGAATACTTACTAATAACATATTATCCTCGAAATTTCAACTATCAGGGGGGATGATAGTTGAAGAGTTGGTATGTCCTATTTACGTGATGCTCAAAAAAAACATTTGTTTTTCTTTTTTTCTCTTTCTCTTTTCTTTTCTTAAGGCCTATTTCTTAACTCTTTTTCTTTTTGTTTTTAATTTCGCTCTCATAGGGTCTTCGTCCTTTTTTGTTGTTACATTTTCTACACTTTTCTACACTTGCACTTTTTCCTTCACTTTCTTCTCTCTTTCAATCTTTTCTTTCTCTAGCGTAAAAAAATAAATAAAGGGAGTACATTAATTGTAAGAAGATATAAATGACGAGTATTAATGTATGTGGCTGTGATGTAATGTACTTCTAATAAATAAAAATTAAAAAAAAAAAAAAAAAAAAAAAAAAAAAATTTCAACTATCAAGGGGAAATAGACAAGGATGCTCATTATCACCACAGCTGTTTGCTCTCATTATTGAACCGCTAGCAGAAAAAATTAGAATACACCCTGATATTCATGGATATAATACTAAAGACTCATATAATCAAATATCTTTATACGCGGATGATATATTATTGTATATTACAAAACCTCAAATCACTATACCAAATATATTAAATTTAATTGAAGACTTCGGATCTTTTTCTGGATATTGAATAAATTGGAATAAAAGTGAAATTATGTCAATAAAACCGAAAGATTCAACACATCTTTTAAAATTCCCTTTTAAAATAGCTACAGAAAAATTTAAATATTTGGGAATCGAAATTACCAGAGCATATCAAGGTATGCTCAGGGCAAATTTTGACCCCCTACTTAATAAACTGAATACATTAATTAAATTCTGGAAAACGCTTCCATGTCTTTAATAGGCCGAATAAACGCAATAAAAATGATCTTTTTACCACAAATTTTATACCTATTTCAATCAATTCCTATATACTTACCTAAGAAGTTTTTTAAAAAACTCGACTCAGATATCACTAATTTTATATGGGACTATAAATCACATAGAATACAAAAAACCCATCTGAATAAATCTAAAGTATTGGGGGGTCTAGCACTACCTAATTTTATGTATTATTATTGGTCAGTAAATATTAAAAACATGATTCAACTGATGGATAACTCCGCCCAGCAAGTAGACTGGATTGTAATGGAGAAAGAGGATTGCTCCTCTAGAAACATTGGAGCGATCCTCCTCTCTCCAATGAAATTGAATAACATAAACTATAATAAGAACCCAATTATTCATAGTACAATCCGTATTTGGAAACAAATAAAACAAAATTTAAAATTAAGAAACTTATCACTTTTATTACCTATAGTCAATAACCCTTCGTTTAGTCCTTCTATTATAGATAAAGCTTATACACAATGGGATAGACTAGGAATTAAAACGCTTGGTGACTTGTATGAAACTGGAAAATTACTTTCATTTCAACAATTACAAATAAAATATAAACTCGGAAATAATCAATATTTTAAATACTTTCAAATATGCGACTATTTGAAAAAATATATAAAAGATCATCATAATAACCCAGCAGATGTACTGAACGAGGCAATGCAGATAAAAGCGGAATCAGCAAACTTAATATCATATTTGTACAATATTATCTTAAATGCACAAATACCATCTACGGAGGGTATCAGAAGAGACTGGGAACAAGAGTTAGCTATTAAAATTTCAAAGGAAAGTTGGAATGAATACTTATTAAAAGTGCATAAATGCTCGATTAATGTAAGACACACTTTAATACAATTTAAAATTTTACATAGATTATATTATTCGAAAACTAAAATTCATAAAATTTTCCCAAACGTATCATCTATTTGTGATAAATGTCAATCCCAAGAAGCAACTATAGCGCACTCATTTGTCTTCTGTACAAAAATTCAAAAATTTTGGAATGAAATTTTTGAAATCTTTACAAAGTTATTTAAAACAAGACTGATACCCAAAGCAGAATGGATTATCTTCGGAATAACGGAAGATGATCCAGAATTAAATGTGTTTCAAAAGAAATTAATGGATTATGGGTTAATAACTGGAAAAAAGCTAATTCTAAAATTTTGGAAGAAGGCTCCAATACCAACTATAAATATGTGGATTGCAAATATGTTTGAAACATTACACCTTGAAGAGATAAGACTCCTCCTAGCAGGTAAACCAGATCACTTCCACCTGACGTGGTCTGCATTTATAGAATTATTACAAACATAGGGTGCAAAAGTACTTAAAAAAAAAAAAAAAATTGAGGTCGGGTAAGGGGGGATGATAGTTGAAGAGTTGGTATGTCCTATTTACGTGATGCTCAAAAAAAAACATTTGTTTCTCTTTTTTTCTCTGTCTCTTTTCTTTTCTTAGGGCCTATTTCTTAACTCTTTTTCTTTTTGTTTTTAATTTCGCTCTTATAGGGTCTTCGTCCTTTTTTGTTGTTACATTTTCTACACTTTTCTACACTTGCACTTTTTCCTTCACTTTCGTCTCTCTTTCAATCTTTTCTTTCTCTAGTGTAAAAAAATAAATAAAGGGAGTACATTAATTGTAAGATTATATAAATGACGAGTATTAATGTATGTGGTTGTAATGTAATGTACTTCTAATAAATAAAAATTTAAAAAAAATAAATTAAAAAAAAAACTCTCGAACTAATAAAATATATCTACCATCAATATCCGCTATTATTGATGAATGAGTAAAAGATATCCCTTTACGAATTAATATTGCAACTCCTCTGGACTTGTGTGAAAAAGAGGAATGGTACGTTTCAGCAATCCACTTAGCTTATAGTCTATATTGTGATTCCTTTTTAAGGTGTGTTTCTTGGAGGAATATTATATCTGTCTTGAGTGAATTTAAATGTGCTAAAACTTTACCTCTCTTAATTGGTTCATTAATTCCCTTAACATTCCAACTACAAAACGTTATTCCTTCACCCCCTCTTGTCATATTACTATCTTGCATATTGTTTCTAGGGTGGTCTATAGCCGAGCAGAAGGTACAACACACAAGACCTGATCCTGTCCCGGAACCTCAGATAGATGAATTTTAAATTACGTACATCGCTCTTCCGAACACCTCTCCTTGAATTAATCTTGCAGTTCAATTCAAACTTAAAATTATAACCATATTTAAAGTGAAAGAAGTAATATAATTGGTTAGTATAGTGAGAGAGAAAAGAAACTACATCTACAATTAGTTTAGTTAGTGATAGCCACACTAGCGTGGCTAGAATTCTAAAGACTTCCGTAGTCTTTGTAAAAGAAAAAATCCTAGCTCCGTGCTTTCCAAAAAAAGATTGAAAATATTTTTAACAATAAAATAATTTCTTTGGGAGTAACAAAAAAATTAAACAAAAGGATTTCTTAATTCCTTAGTTAACAACATTATTATTCTCTAAATACCGTGTTAATATCCTCTTTAAGCATGTATTTTTAATTTTTAGTTGAAAAATAAAGCGAAAAACCATCAAGCCTTATTAATACATGGGCTAAATTAACTCTTATAATCATATAACATATATAAACTATTTCTTCTTTTTTTTGAATATATTTTTTATTGGAGAAAAGTACACAAACTATTAACATCATTACAGACTTACATTTTTAAATTGATAATATTATCAATTACTATTACATTGTCTCCAATACCTTTTGCCTTTTTTTTAAAAAAAACTAGATAGAACTAAAAAGATAGATGAAGTAAAGAAAGAAAAGTGTGAGAAGAAAAAGTGAAAAAAAAACTAAAAAACAATAAACAAAAAACAAAAAAAAACAACAAAAAAAAGAAAAAGATGGTTAAAGATGAATGGAAAATGTATTAAAATAAAAAACTTCATTCGAGATATATTCGTACATTTCAGAGTATAGCATTTCATCCATTCTTTAGCCCGAGTATTAGTCAGGTTCCTGTGCTGAACCATTCTGACCCTTTAAATAATCAATAAAAGGGAGACCATGTTCCAACGAATAATTCCTGTTTGTCCAACAGGGAAAATCTGATTCTTTCCACGTTTAAGGACTCCGTCATTTCTATAATCCACATTTTAATTGTGGGGGACGTAGGGCCTTTCCAAAATTTTAGAATTAATTTTTTTCCTGTTATTATACTATAATCAATAAAGTTTCTTTGTGTTGTTGTAAATGTTTGATTTAATTCTAATGTTCCGAGTATTATTAATTTTGGATCCGGGTCCAATTGTGTGCTGGTCACTTTAGATATTATACTAAAAATATTTACCCAGAATTCTTTTAATTTTTATACAGTTTGCAAACATATGAGATATGGTAGCTTCTAAATGTTGACATTTATCACATATAGGTGAGATATGTTGAAAGATTTTACGTAATTTTGTTTTTGAATAATGTAACCTATGTATTACTTTAAATTGTATTAGAGAATGTCTGGCATTTAATGAACATTGATGTATGTGTTGTAAACTTTCTTCCCAAGTATCTTTCGTTATTATTTGATTTAATTATTTTTCCCATGTTTGTCTGTGTAAGTCCGTCGATGGAATGTCACTGTCTAATAAGATATTATATATATAAGATATTAATTTTTCTGTATGAGGATGTTTATTCCAACATTCGTCAAGCGTTTCTGAATTTCTAATTCGAAAATTTTGAGTATTCGATTTTACATAATCTCTGAGTTGAAGATATCTGAAATAATCATTTCCTCGGAGTCCATAAGTCTGTTGCAACTCCTGAAATGTCAGAAAAGTGCCTTACTTATAAAGTTGTCCCATATTTTTAATTCCATAATTCTTCCATTGTGTAAAACCCCTGTCCAACCACGAGGGCTTAAACAAAGGGTTATTCACAATTGGGAGAAAAAGTGATAAATTATCTAATTTTAATGTCTTTTTTAATTGTTTCCAAATTCGTATGGCACTAAATATTATAGGGTTTTCCCTATACATTTTTTTGTTTAATTTAGATGTAGCAAATAATATCGAACCGATATCAAAAGGCAAACAATCTTCCTTTTCCATTTTTAACCAATCTGGTTGTTGATCTATTTCTTCCAACCAGAAATTCATATTTTTAATATTAACTGCCCAAAAATAAAACAGAACGTTGGGTAAAACCAAGCCTCCATTTATTTTTGATTTACACAAATGTCCTTTGTTTATCCTATGATTCTTATAATCACAGATAAAATCATTAACAATGGAGTCCAATTTAAATAAAAAGTTTTTTGACAAATATATCGGAATTGTCTGGAAAAGGTATAATATTTGCGGTAAAAAAATCGGCATTAATTTTGCCAACCATTGAGATAGGAAGTGTTTTCCAGTATTGAATATTCGTATGTAGTTTATTCAGTAATGGGGGGGAAATTTGCTTTAAATAATGATGTATATATCTTAGTTACATAAATACCTAGGTATTAAAATTTTTCATTTACTATTTTAAATGGAAATTGTTGTATTATCTGTTTGTTATGTTCTCTTATTGGCATAATTTCACTTTTATTCCAATTTATTCTGTATCCTGAGAGTGAACCAAATTGGGTTATTAGCTCTAATAAGTTTGGAATACTAATTTCTGGTTTTGTAATGTAAATTAGTACATCATCTGCGTATAGAGAAATTTTATTCACTGTGTCCTTTGTGATATACCCATATATTTCCGGATGACCCCTAACTCTTTCTGCGAGTGGCTCAATAGCAAGCGCAAATAATAATGGAGATAACGGGCATCCTTGTCTACAACCTCTAGATAGGTTGAATTTAGATGACAACCTTTGGTTTGTTAATATTCTAGCCGTAGGATTTGTATATAACAGTTTTATCCATGTGCAGAATTTCTCCCCTAGCTGCATATTTTCCATCACGGAAAATAAATAAGACCATTCAACCTGATCAAATGCTTTTTCAGCGTCAAGTGAGATTATTGCTAAATCTTCATTAATAATTCTCTTAGAATAAATAATATTAAATAATCTTCTTAGATTATAATATGAGTACCGTTTCTGAATAAAGCCTGTTTGGTCACGGTGTATTAATTTATTCATCACTGTACCTAATCTATGCGCTAGTATTTTAGTTAATATTTTCTGATCTGTATTTAAAAGTGCAATTGCTCTATATGATCCCGGATCTTCCGGATCTTTATCAGCTTTAGGAATAAGTGTTATTATAGATTCATTTAAAGTATCTGGAAATTTCTGTTGAGTATAGATATGCTCATACAGCCTTTGTAAACGTGGGCAGAGCAAGTCATACATTTTTTAATAAAATTCAGAGCCTAAACCATCTGGTCCTACTGCTTTACCATTTTTTAAAGAGCCAATAGACTCCTCAATATCCTTTATCATAATCTCCCTTTCTAATAATTCTCTATAATTTGAATCTAAACCTTTTAAATTACATTTTAGTAAAAAATCTGCTATTCCTGATTGTGCTACAGTTTTAGTTGAATAAAGGTTATGATAGTATTGGAGAAATCTTTCATTTATGTCCTTGGGCATTTTAAATAATTCTCCTGTCTCTGTTCTAATTTTATGAATTATTTTTTCCCCTTCCATTTTTCGTAACTGACGTGCCAATAGTTTTTGTGGTTTGTCTCCAAATTCAAAATGTAATTGTTTGGTTTTTTGGTAAAGTTTTATTACTTGTTCTGAATACATTTTATTTAATTTATATTTCAATACAGCAATTTTATTATGTTTTGAAATAGATGGCATTCTCGCATTTTCTATATCTAGTTGCTTGATTTCGCTTTCCAATGTTTGTTGTTTAATCCTGTTCTCTTTATTATAAAATACTTGAGCAGAAATTAATGCACCTCGAACAAACGCTTTAAACGTTTCCCACATAAGAGAAGTAGGTGTGTCAGGGTTATCATTTATCTCAAAAAATATTTGAATCTGTTTTATAATATATTCCTGGCATGATCTTTCGTTCAAAATTTGTGGGTTAAATCTCCAGTATGTTTGTTTCTCGGACATTCCATTTAATTTAATCATGAATGTTACAGGTGCGTGATCTGAGATTATAATATTATGGTATTTTGAGTTATAAGTAAATGGGATAAACGTGGAGTCAACTAAAAAATAATCTATTCTTGAGTATGTTTTGTGTACTGGTGAGTAAAATGAATATTCCCGTCCAGTTGGATTTTCTATTCTCCAGACATCCTTAATATTAGTGGTATTAATAAATGAATTTAGAAATACACTTGATTGAGATTTTACTTTTTTTTGCCTTGATGATCTATCTAAGTATGAATCTAATGTACAATTGAAGTCTCCTCCAATTATTAATTTATATTGTGTAAATTCAGGAATTTTATTAAATGTTTTATTTAAAAAACATAGGGTTATCAAAATTAGGCCCATATACATTAAGAAGAATCACTTTTTCTCCATTTAACTCTCCAACTAATATAATATATCTACCATCAATATCCGCTATTGTTGATGAATTTGTAAAAGGTATTCCTTTACGAATTAATATTGCAACTCCTCTGGACTTATGGGAAAAAGAGGAATGATATGATTCAGCGATCCACTTAGCTTTAAGTCTATGTTGAGATTCCTTTTTAAGGTGTGTTTCTTGAAGGAATATTATATCTGTTTTGATTGAATTTAGATGTGCCAAAACTTTACCTCTCTTAATTGGTTCATTGATTCCCTTGACATTCCAACTACAAAATGTTATTCCCTGACCCCCTCTTGTCATATTAACATCTTGCATATTGTTTCTAAGGTGGTCTATAACCGAGCAGAAGGTGCAACACATAAAACCTGACCCTGCTCCCGAACCTCAAATAGGTGAATTTAAAATCATATACATCGCTCTTCCGAACACATCTCCTTGTATTAGTCTTGTTTTTCCATTCAAACATTAAGTTATAAAAATATTTAAAGTGAAAAAAGGGATAGAATTGGTTAGCATAGGGTGAAAGAAAAAAAACTACATCTACAATTAGTGTAGTTAGTGATAGCCACACTAACGTGGCTAGAATTCTAAAGACTTCCGTAGCCTTTGTAAAAAAAAATTCCCAGCTCCGTGCCCGAAAAAAAAAGAGATTATTTCTAACAATCAAATAACTTCTTTGGGAGTAACAAACATATATACATACCCATACATACGTACACACATACATACACATATACACATACATATATATATATATATATATATATATATATATATATATATATATATATATATATATATATATATATATATATATATATATATATATATATCCATATGCATACATACATAAGCACGCATCCCTGCAGAAAAGTCCGAGAACAGCATAACTTCATAACGTTATTATTCTCTACATATCATATTAATATCTTCGCTAAATCTATAAATTTAATTTTAAATTGAAAAATAAAGAGAAAAACCGTCAATCCTTATTATGACGTAGGCTGAATTACCTCATGCATATCTTCCTATATAATATAAGTATATAATTCATTTCCACGTTAACCAAAGACTGTTAGTTATTAATCATTGTTATCAATCATACCGAGTATTAAATTTTTATGAGTAATTTTAGTAGTAATATAGATATTTAATAAGTATTAGTTGTTACATATATAGTTAGATATGAATATACAGATAATAATAGTGATTAATAAAAATTAAAAAAATTTAAAAAACGCGGTTTTCTCCAATGTCCACCGTCCATTCGGTTTTCAAATGTTCTTAAAGCTCTTAAAATAACTTTAAAGGTCCTTTTAGATCTGGCGGTCCCGTTAATCCTTGACTCCTGAGGAGTAATGTAAATTCTTCAGTCTGTGGTCCCGATGTCTTTGGCAAATTCCAGTGCTTTTTCATGGTCTGTAAAAAATTGCTCCTTGTTCTTGTAGGTAACTCTTAGTCTTGCGGGGTAAAGCAGGCCGTATCTCAAATCAGGTACATTCTTCAGTATTCTTTTTGTCTCAGTGAACAGCGCCCTTTTCTTGAAGACCTCTGCCGGATAATCTCGGTAAATACTGAACCTCACACCTTCAAAATGGAGCTGTCCGCTTCGGACGATTTTCTTCATTATATCGTCAAATTCATGATCCAGTTGCACCTTTACGATAATTTGTCTTGGATGGGCATCATCTTGTGTACGACGCCGATGCGCTCTATGAGCTCGACCGAGTGAAGGTTTTTGATCCAATTTTAAGGCTTTTTGTAGTAGGTCTGCCACAAAATCCCGAGCGCCCATTTCCCTCTCACTTCCTTCTTTCACCCCTACAATTCTTACATTCTTACGTCTTTGACGCCCCTCCAAATCGGTACATTTATCACTTAATTTGATCACCATACCGGAGAGGCGTTGGTTTTCAATAAGGAGTCGACCTACAGTTTCCTCACTTGTCGCCGCCCATTTCTCAAGTTCGGTTATCGCTGTTCTATGTTGTTCAAGTGCTTGATGAATGGGGGCCACCTCCATTTTAACGTTCGCTTCCACCGAAACGAGCCTGGCTTCCAGCACTTCCATCTGTTCCTTGACCTCTTCCTCCCTCGACCTCTTCCAGACTTCCAGTATTTCTTGAACGGTAGAAAGCATTTCTGCTTTAAAATCTATCTTAAAAGAGTAAAGTTCCTCTTTAAAATTCTCTCCAAAGGTTTTCAATTCAGCAGCGAGAAAAGTTTTAAGATCATCCATTTCAGACTTTTTCTGCTTTGATTTCTTCGGAGGGTCTTCCTGGGCCATCATTGTAACTGAGGCCGAGGCCTCAGTTGGGCCTTCCTCTTCCACCGGTGGTTTCCCTTTAACGGTTTTTTTTGTGTCGTTCAGATCGCGATCGCTGCAGGTAAGACCCGATTTTCTCCCGTTTTCAGTTTCTTCGGCACGGAGCTAGTTGGCACTGGACTCAAGCCTCCATAGCGCCACCGAATATATAAACTATTTCTACGTTAACCAGAAACTGTTAGTTATTAATCATTGTTAGTAATCATACGCAATAGTAAATATTTATGAATAATATAAATACTAATAATTTTAGTAGTAATATTGGTATTTAATAAGTATTAGTAGTTAAATGTATGGATAAATGTGAATATACTAAATAGTAATAGTGATTAGTAACAATTAACAATAACTGTAATATTATTGTTCTTGGAATTTATACTAAACACAAAAGATGAATATAAAAATGGAGAAATTAAGAGAGAAAAAAAACAGGTTTTCTCCAATGTCCATTTCAATTTTCAGTAGTCCTTAAAGTTCTTAAAAGTACTTTAAAGTTCCTTTTAGACCTGGCAAGGTCCCGTTGCTCCTTGACTCCTGGTGAGTGATGTATATTGTTCAGTCTGTGGTCACATTCCCGATGCCTTTGGCATATTCCAGTACTTTTTCATGGTCTATAAAAAGTTGCTCCTTCTCTTTGCAGGTGACTCTTAGTGTTGCGGGATAAATCAAGCCGTATCTCAAATCAGGTATGTTCCTCAGTATTCATTTTGTCTCAGTAAACAACGCTCTCTTCTTGAAGACCTCCGCCGCATAGTCTCGGTAGATACTGGTCCTCTCTCCTTCAAAAGAGATCTCTCTGCTACGGACAATTTTCTTCATTATATCATCAAATTCGTGATCAAGTTGCACCTTTACTATAATTTGTCTTGGGTGAGCATCATCTCGTGTACGACGCCCCTGCGCTCTATGCGCTCGACTAAGTAAAGGTTTTTGATCCAATTTTAGGGCTTTTTGTAGTAAATCTGCCGCAAAATCCCGAGGGCCAATACCCCTCTCTCTTCCTTCTTTAACACCTACAATTCTTAAGTTCTGGCGTCTCTGACGCCCATCCAGGTCAGTACACTTTCCACTTAGTTTAGTCACCATTTCAGAGAGACGTTGATTTTCGGTAAGGAGTCGATTTACAGTTTCCGCACTTGTCGCAGCACATTTCTCTACTTCCGTTATTGCTGTATTTTGTTGATCCAATATCAGATGGATGGGGTCCAACTTTTCATTAAGGTTCGATTCCACCGAAGTGATCCTGACTTCCACCTCTTCCATCTGACCCTTCACCTCTTCTTCCATCGAACTCTTCCAATCCTCCAGTCTGCCTTGGACGGTAGAAATCATTTCTGCTATAAAATCTACCTTAAAAGAGTTAAGTTCCTCTTTAAAATTCAGCTTTTCCTCAAAGGCTTTCAACTGTACTTGGATATTTTTAATTTCAATGGCGAGAAAGTTTTTAAGTTCTTCAACTTCCGATTTTTTTTGCCTTGTTTTCTTCAATGTGTCTTCCTGGGACATCGTTGCACCTGAGGCCTAGGCCTCGGTTAGGCCTACCTCTTCCGTCGGTTGTTTTGCTTTACCGGTCTCTTTTGTCCCCCTGCGGGGGGCGGGGGGGTATGTTGCATCGACATACCGATAGAGTCGCCCGCCTGATGACGTCACGCAGCAGGCAGCCGTTCAAATCACAGTCGCCACAGGTAAGTCCCGATTTTTCTCCCGTTTTCAGATTTTCAGCAGGGAGCTAGTCGACGCTGGGCTTTATGCCTCCATAGCGCCACCGGAAGTCCTGTTGGGAATTTTTGACTGTGGAGTTGATGGTGGCCTCCCATTGATCTATCCAACAATGATCTGTTCTACATTTTCCTTGAACTCCATTCCCGTTGTCCTGTTTTCACTCCTACTACTTCCTTATCTCTGAACATCCCATCAGACTGAAAAAGGGTGTCGACCCGAAACGTCACTTATACCACTTCTTCACAGATGCTGCCCGACCCGCTGAGTGATTCCAGCACTGTGTGACATTCTTCCCATGATGCATGCCGCCCCCACGTGACTGTGCGCAATGGCAAGGGGCGGAGCCAGCAATCCCCCGCGGATTGGCGGTGACGTTAGGGTGGCGGTCGTACGTGCTCAACGCGGTTCCCGGATGCTCTGCGTCCCCCCCTCACACAATGTCCCACTTCCCCTTACCCCCTCACCCCCACCCACCCCACTCCCTCACCTCCCCCCTCACTCCCCCGTCACCCCCTCCTACCCCCATCCCCCAGCCCCCCACACCCTCTACCCCACTCCTTCAAGCACTAGGAATGTTCACGCGTTCGTGATGTCCTGTTTGCCAGCTTGTTGACCCTATGCGTTCCCCTCCTGCAGGGTTTAAGATCCGTTGCTGTGGACGGAGAGACGAGGACGTGAGCAACCATTGAAGGCGGCCAAGGTGTTGTGCCCCCCCCCCCACCCCGATCTGCTCGGTGTGCGGGCTGAGCTTCGAGGGGCTGAGCTTCGATGCAGGACCACATGACGGGGCACAACAAAGAGAAGTGTTATGAGTGCGATGTGTGACAAGGCCTGGCAGAGCCCGAGCGAGCTGGAGACCCACCGGCGGGTGCACGCGGGAGATCGCCCCTTCGACTGCTTGGAGTGCGGCAAGAGCTTCACCCGTTACGACAGACTGCTGCGGCACTACCGCGTGCACTCCGGCGAGAGGCCCTTCTGCTGATCCGACTGCGGCAAGAGCTTCAAGACGACGCATGAGCTGAAGTTACAGCGGCGAGTGCACACGGGCAAGAAGCCCTATCGCTGCTCTACCTGTGACAAGAGCTTGCCCGGTTGTCGGGGCTGCGGCTGCACCGGCGGGTGCACAGCAGTGAGCGGCGCTTCACCGGCTCCGACTGCGGCAAAGGCTTCAAGTCATCGACGGACCTGTGATGCACAGGCAGGTCACGGTGCAGCCGGCCTGCGGCCGCACTCACCACGATGCCCGTGGCCAGGGGTCCGGGTCCATCACCTCCCCACAAAGGCCACCAGCTTGGCACTGGCCATGGTACCCAGATCCGGCCCGCTGGACGGCAGCCTTTGTGTGGGAGGTGATGGGCCGGTACTTCTCTCTGGTGAAGGCGTGGGTGGAGGCGGCAGTCCCTGGCAACACTACGGCAGCGGACTGGCCGATCTCCTCGCCACTCTCTCCTCCGCCATCCTCAACCAGCTCAAGATCCTGCTGGCATCGGTACATCTGAATGTCAAAATCCACGGAGAAATCTCATGCCTATCACACCCGAACTGTACTTATCAACCATCACCTGCTATAAACCCAGCTACCTTTGTACCATTGCCAGAAGAAGAATGCGACCATGATTGTCTGTTGCTTGAAGAAGCCGCTGTCACTCCCCGGCTGGACTTACAGTTATCCGATTGATAATACTGATCTGGTCCTATTTACCGATGGCTCCTCACACCGACCTAGCGATGACAGATTATTGGCAGGATATGCAGTGGTCGCACCACACCAAGTGCTGGAGGTGTACACTTTCCCATCCAGAACGTCCGCTCAGGCAGCTGAGCTGTATGCGCTGACTCGTGTCTGCATATTGGCAAAAGATACAAGAGCTAATATCTACACCGATTCTTGCTATGCATTTGGGGTTGTACATGACTTTGGGCAGTTATGGAAAAATAGAGGATTCATCACATTAACAGGAAAGACTAAGCGTGATAAACTGATCTTAAATGTATTAAGATCCTAAAATGTAGACATATTCCTTATTAACTATCTTTGTAGTATAAAATACATTAATATACTAACATTGTGTGGGATGAGAGAGAATACGAGGGTGAAGTGAGTCATCTACTAGGCATCTAAACAGGAGGAAGGTAAAGGTTGGAGTTTGAAATCAAACGAACAACTTCCACACAGAACACAGTGAACTCGCTGCTGGATGTAAACGGGTCCCACTTAGTCTAGTCATGCAGGCTAGTCTAGTCAGTCTAGGAATAACTGTGCATAGTTCCCTGAAGGTGGAATCTCATGTAGCTAGGGTGGTAAAGAATGCTTTTGGTGTGCTGGCCTTTATAAATCAGAGCATTGAGTATAGAAGTTGGGATGTAATGTTAAAATTGTACAAGGCATTGGTGAGGCCAATTCTGGAATATGATGTACAATTCTGGTCGCCAAATTATAGGAAAGACGTCAACAAAATAGAGAGAGTACAGAGGGGATTTACTAGAATGTTGCCTGAGTTTCAGCACCAAAGGTACAGAGAAAGTTTGAATAAGATAGGTCTTTATTCTTTGGAGCGCAGAAGGTTAAGGTGAGACTTGATAGAGGTCTTTAAAATGATGAGAGGGATAGACAGAGTTGACGAGTATAAGCTTTTTCCATTGAGAGTAGGGAAGATTCAAACAAGAGGACATGATTTGAGAATTAAGGGACACATGTTTAGGGGCAACATGAGGGGGAACTTTACTCAGAGAATGGTAGCTGTGTGGAATGAGCTTCCAGAGGAAGTGGTGAAGGCAGGTTCGTTTTTATCATTTAAAAATAAATTGGATAGGTATATGGACGGGCAAGGAATGGAGGGTTATGGTCTGAGTGCAGGTAGATGGGACTAGGTGAGAGTAAGTGTTCGGCACGGACTAGAAGGGCCGAGATGGCCTGTTTCCGCGTTGTAATTGTATACGGTTGCGTGGTTATCTGCAATAAAATCTCGAAGGAAATCTGCAAAGTCTCCGCTTTTCATTTTCCTTTAATTTCCCTCTAAATTAATTACTTCCACAAAAAGAGACATTTATTTCATTGGAATACGACTTGGCACCAGCGGGTTAACGAGCAAAAGTCCTTGTTTGCGTCAGCTGGAGTCTTCCGGACGTCCAAGGGCGGAAAGCGACATCCCAACGTTCGGAGTTGAGGGGGAACGGCCGGGAGACGGGAAGCGAAGACACTGGATTAATCCTGACGCCTTTCGCCAGCGAGAAGAAAACAGAGGAATGACAAAGAGATGGCCCACGATGGGGGATGTCTCCTTAATTTGGAGAATTCAACGTTCATGTCATTGGACTGTAAGCTATGTGGTGATGAACCTCCAGTTTGCGTGTCACCTCACTCTGGCAATGGAGGAGGCCCAGGACAGAAAGACCCGTGTGGGAGTGGGATTGGGAGTTAAAATGGTTGGCAACCAGGAGATCCAGCAGGCCTTGCCGGACAGAGCGCAAGTGTAGGGTGAAATGCTCACCTAGTCTAGATACAAGTCACAGCAGATGTTGGTGGCTTTATGGAAGGTGCAGAGATGCTTCCCCAATAGCTGCCGATCACCTACTCATCTGTTAACTTAGTCTCAGTCTGAAGAAGGGTTCTGACCCGAAGTGTCACGTATCCATGTGCTCCACAAATGTTGCCTGACCCGCCGAGTTACTCCAGCACTCTGTGAAATGTCACTTATCCAATGCACGCCTAGTCTAGATACAAGGAACAGCAGATGCTGTTTCAGAAAAAGAGACACAATCTCCTGGAGTAAATTGCACCCCTGGAGAGCAAGGATAGGCACCATTCTAGGTCAGGACCCTTCTTCAGACTGCTTGGTGTGGGGGGTGGAGAAAGTTGGAAAGAAGAGGTGGGAGTGGTCGCCTTAGATTCCCTTCCCTCTACAAATGCGGCCTGACCCACTGAGTTCCTCCACTGCTTTAGAGGAAATGGCCAGATGAGGTTTTGAGTCAAGACACTTCTACAGTCTGATTGGAGAGGGTGGGGGGGGGGGGAGGAAGCTGGAAAAGAGAGATGGGGGCTGGACAAAGCCTGGCAAGTGATAGGTGGACACAAAATGCTGGAGTAACTCAGCGGGACAGGCAGCATCTCTAGAGAGAAGGAATGGGTGATGTTTCAGGTTGAGACCCTTATTCAGAAGTGATAGGTGGATAGAGGTGAGGGAGACACAATAAACTGCAAATGCTGGAATCTTGCATATAACACAATTTAGTTAGATGCACAAAATCTCTTGCCCAGAGTGAGGGAATCGAGGACCAGAGGACATGGGTTCAAGGTGAAGGGGAAAAGATTTAATAGGAATCTGAGGGGCAACTTTTCAAGAGAGGGTGTTGGGTGTATGGAACAAGCTGCCAGAGGGTGTAGTTGAGGCTGGGACTATCCCAACGTTTAGAGTTCTCCCCCCTCTCCCTCCCTCTCGCTCCCTCTCCCGCCCCCTCTTCCCCCTCTCTTCCCCTCTCTCAGTCTCTGCCCCTCTCTCTCTGTATCTGCCGCCTCTCTCTGCCTCCTCTCCCTCTCTAGACGTGCCTGCGAGTTGGGGGCTCTTCGCCCTGGGCTCTCATCACCCCGGCATCTCTTCCCCGGCCTCTCTTCCATACCGTCCCTCTCCCCAACTTACCTCCCCCTCTCTCTCCCCTCATCTCTCTCCCCTCCACTCTCTCCCCTCCTCTCCGCTCTCTCCCCTCTCTCTCCCCTCCTCTCACCCCTCCTCTCACCCCCTCCTCTCTCTCCCCCCCACCTCTCATTCCCTGCCCTCCTCTCTCTGCCCCAGCCTCTCACCCGGCCTCTCTCTTCCTCCCCTCTCTTCCCTCCACTCCCCCCTCCTCACTTCCCCCTCCTAATCCCCCCTCCTCTCCACCTGTCTCTCTCCGACGCTCTGTCCGCCCCTCTCTCTCCACCCCCTCTCTCTTCGCCCCTCTCTCTCTGCGCCTCTCTCTCTCTATTTCTGTCTGCCCCTCTCTGTCTCTGCCCCCTGTTTTTGTCTCTACCCCTCTCTCTCTCTGACCTCTCTCTCTACTCCCCACTCACCTCTCCCTCTCTAGGCGCGCCTGTGAGTTGGGAGCATGCGTGTAGATTGGGCAAGTATGGTGTAAAAGGAGGCAATGAATAACATTAATATAATAGCAAGGGGGGGTTTAGTGTGTGTGGGGGGTGGTTAGTATGTGTGTGGCACCGCAGCCCCCCCCCCGCAACCGTTGAGGGGACGGGACCCAACGGGTCTATATTACTAAAAGTAAGATCTTGACCTCTTCCAGTTTTCTGTTTCATGATTTTTGTAAAAACGCTGCCACTTACGGGTGTAATTTTTGGCTATCTTACTCAGAGTCCCCCTCCGCTGCGTAGGACAAGAGGATTTTTCCCATCGATGAATCGTAAAAGAGTTATTAATGTTTAAAAAATGTTGACATTCTCTCTGCTGCCCCTGCTGGTGGGAGGGGGGGAGAGACTACAAAACCCGGACGTGTTATGCCTCACTCAGTCTCTGCAAGTTGGAGGAAGCGAAAGGGTCACGTCTCTCTGAGCTGTGAATAACACTGAACACATGTCTACTCAACTGAGTGCCCTTAATGTGGTTTGAAAATGAAAATGTGGTTGCTTGGAAATGCTGCACTGCAAATGGTTGTTGGTGGTGGTAACTGCTTTTAAATGCTGCACTGCAAATGGTTGTTGGTGGTGGTAACTGCTTTGAAAGGCTGCACTGCAAAAATGTCTGTTGTTGCTGGTGCTGGTAACTGCTTTGAAGTGCTGCACTGCAAAAATGGCTGTTGTTGGTGGTGCTAACTGCTTTGAAAGGCTGCACTGCAAAAATGGCTGTTGTTGGTGGTGGTAACTGCTTTGAAAGGCTGCACTGCAAAAATGGCTGTCGTTGTTGGTGGTGGTGGTAACTGCTTTGAAAGACTGCACAGCAAAAATGGCTGTTGTTGGTGGTGGTGGTAACTGCTTTGAAAGGCTGCACAGCAAAAATGGCTGTTGTTGGTGGTGGTGGTAACTGCTTTGAAAGGCTGCACTGCAAAAATGGCTGTTGTTGGTGGAGGTGGTAACTGTTTTAAAAGGCTGCACTGCAAAAATGGCTGTTGTTGTTGGTGGTGGTAACTGCTTTGAAAGGCTGCAGTGCAAAAATGGCTGTTGTTGTTGGTGGTGGTAACTGCTTTGAAAGGCTGCACTGCAAAATGGCTGTTGTTCGTGGTAACTTGACAGCTTCCTGTTTGCACTCTATATTGATTTTAGATAAAACGCTACAACTTACATCTGTGATTTTTGGCCATCTTACTCAGTTCCCCACCGCTTCTCAGGTGCAGAGGATTATAAACATAGAAACATAGAAAATAGGTGTAGGGGTGGGCTATTCGGCCCTTCGAGCCTGCACCGCTATTCAATATGATCATGGCTGATCATCCAACTCAGTATCCTGTACCTGCCTTCTCTGCATACCCCCTGATCCCTTTAGCAACAAGGGCCACATCTAACTCCCTCTTAAATATAGCCAATGAACTGGCCTCAACTACCTTCTGTGGCAGAGAATTCCACAGATTCACCACTCTCTGTGTGAAAAATTATTTTCTCATCTCGGTCCTAAATGACTTCCCCCTTATCGTTAAACTGTGACCCCTTGTTCTGGACTTCCCCAACATCGGGAACAATCTTCCTGCATCTAGCCTGTCCAACCCCTTAAGAATCTTGTAAGTTTCTATTAGACCACCCCCTCAATCTTCTAAATTCTAGCGAGTACAATCCGAGACTATCCAGTCTTTCTTCATATGAAAGTCCTGCCATCCCAGGAATCAGTCTGGTGAACTTTCTCTGTACCCCCTCTATGGCAAGAATGTCTTTCCTCGGATTTGGTGACAAAAACTGTACGCAATACTCCAGGTGTGGCCTCACCAAGACCCTGTACAACTGCAGTAGAACCTCCCTGCTCTTATACTCAAATCCTTTTGCTATGAATGCTAACATACCATTCGCTTCCTTCACTGCCTGCTGCACCTGCATGCATACTTTCAATGACTGGTGTACCATGACACCCAGATCTCGCTGCATCTCCCCCTTTCCTAATCGGCCACCATTCAGATAATAGTCTACTTTCCTGTTTTTGCCACCAAAATGGATAACCTCACATTTATCCACATTATACTGCATCTGCCATGCATTTGCACACTCTCTCAACCTATCCAAGTCATCTTGCAGCCTCCTAGCATCCTCCTCACAGCTAACACTGTGCCCCAGCTTCGTGTCATCGGCAAACTTGGAGATGTTGCATTCAATTCCCTCATTCAGATCATTAATATATATTGTAAATAGCTGGGGACCCTAACCCAGAACTGATCCTTGTGGTACCCCACTAGTGACTGCTGTAGATGATATGTGCATGTACCTTTAACATAGTGACCTCACCACTACTAACCACGCACCACATCATCAATATAATTACAACCTTCCCACCCAGTTCTCTCTCTCTGGTTCCGGTGACAGACCACGGACAGCTAGGGCAGAAAACTATGTGTATAATGTGTAGTATGAATAAACAGAAGTAAAGAAACAGTGCGTTATGACACATCTTTACATGGTGTCTGCCTGGTACCTACGCGCCTCCTGTTTATCGGGTTTTCTTTCTTTTGAACCGTTTTCCTAGTTTGTTTTTTATCTCCCGTGCCATGGCCACTTCTTGCCCGAAGCCCGATATGCTCGTTTTCGACTCGGACATTGTCCATCGGTGGGGTGTATTTAGACGTGACTTTCAACACTATGTCACGATCGCCCACCCTGCTGCCAACGCTGCTACTCAGGCTTCCCTGATTCTCAACCTGGCAGGTCCTGAAACCCTGGAACGGTCTGAGTCGTTTGTCTTGCTGCTGGTGAAGATGCTCGGGACCCGGTATGTCTTATGGCTAAGTTTACCGCGATGTGCGACATCCCCACTAACTGCATCCTAGAGCGTTTTAAAATGTTCACCCGGCGTCAGCTCCCAGGAGAATGATTCGGTAGCTACATCGCTGCGCTGCGTCACCTGGCCAGGCGTTGCAGCCTGGACACGCTGACCCCCGATCAACTGACCCGGGACATTTTAGTGTATGGTCTTCAAGATGAAAAACTGAGGGCTGAACTTCTGCGGAAGCACGACCTGTCTTTAGCCGATGCTCTACACGCCTCCCGCATGTCTGAGGCTGTCGCCTCGGCGGTGTCGTCTGCTGATCATGACATTAAGTTTGCCAGTGTTGCTGGTTGCCGGCGAAACGCTGGCCCGCAACGACAACGGGGGTCCCCCGCGTCAGGGGGTAGCAGCCCACAGCGGTGCCCCAACTGTAACTTTACCTCCCACCAGTCTAATGTGTGCCCCGCACTGGGGAAAACGTGTAACTTTTGCAGGAAATTAAACCATTTCTCTGCAGTCTGTCGCTCCCGTGGGAAGCCAATTCCTGCTCCTCGCCGAATGTTAAACAACCTTGCTCGACCTGATAACGCACTTCGTTCAGAGTGTGACGAACTACCTTTGTCTGATTCGAGTTCCTCCCAGGGGGAGAACAGCATATTTTCGGTGTTGGATGCACCTGCTCAGATAACGAACCCATCGGTTCACGTTACTGTCAACGGCTCGACCTTCACTGTCAAGCTCGACACGGGGGCCGCCACCAATGTTATGTCAATAGGCCTCTTCAAGAAGATAAGGTCTAGTGAGAAAATCACTCCCCTTTTGCATGCCTATGGGGTAGCCAAGCTCGTTCCAGTGGGGAGGGCTACCCTGCACTGCAAGGTACTGCATGCCGCTCAGCCCCTCACATTTTATATACTGGATACCAACGACATCACCCTTTTGGGTGCCCAGGCGTGCCAGGACCTCGGCTTGGCCTCTTTCCACCGCGATATCCACCAGGTGCGGACCCTTATGGACCCCCTGCACGAATACCCGGACCGTTTTGATGACAAGCTGGGCAAGCTGCCCTGCTGCTACAAGATCGTTGTCGACCCCGGTGTTGAACCCGTGGTCCGTCCACCACACCGCGTCTCCTTCGCTATGAAGGACAAGGTGGAGTCAACGCTGCTCGACATGGTTACCATGGGCATCCTGAAGGAGGTGAGCGAACCCACCCGGTGGGTCTCAACCATGGTTGTTGCGTCGAAAAAGGACAAGAGTGAACTTCGCATTTGCATCAACCCCAAAGACCTGAACCTTGCCATCCGACGCCCTCACATGCGAACAGTGGAGGACGTCGCTGCGCAGGTTGGCCCGGCCACTGTCTTCTTGGTTCTCGATGCCAAGAGCTCCTTCTGGCAGATACCGCTGGACGAGCGGTCCTCCTACTTGACTACCTTCGGCACACCTTTCGGCAGGTATCGATTCCTCCGCACACCATTCGGGATCAACTCTGCCAGCGAGGTCTTCCAGCGGACGATGGAGCAGCTGTTCATCGGTCTGCCGTGTGTCATCATCGTTGCCGACATCCTGGTCTACGGTAAAGACGTTACTGAGCAGGATCTCCACCTCCGTCGAGTCCTGAACCGGGCCCGCGAAATCAACCTCAAACTAAACCCAAAGAAGTGCCGGTTCCGCGTCCCGGAGGTCACCTATGTGGGCCACGTTTTTACCGCATCGGGGGTAAAGCCCGACCCGCAGAAGACAGCTGCGGTCTCCGATATGCCTTCGCCCACCGACGTGGCCAGCCTACAACGTTTCCTGGGCATGGTTAATTATTTGGGGAAGTTTATCCCCGACCTCAGCGAGCTGAACGCGGCCCTGAGGGAGTTGATCAAAAAGGACACGGCCTGGGTTTGGTTCCCGCATCACCAGACAGCTTTTGACGTCCTGAAGTCCAGGCTGGCCAGTGCCCCCACTCTTCAATTCTTCGATCTGCACCGCCCCATTGTTCTTACCTGCGACGCCTCCAAGTTCGGTCTGGGTGCTGCCTGTCTGCAGCTCCGCGATGGCCTGCAGCTGCCTGTTTCTTACGCGTCCCGCACCATGACCCCTGCCGAGCAGCGCTATGCTCAGATAGAGAAGGAGCTGCTTGCTGTGGTGTTTGCCTGCTCCAAGTTCAAGGACTATATCCTGGGCAACACTTTCACGATCGAAACCGACCATCAGCCGCTGGTCTCTATCCTCAACAAGCCCATCCACGTTGCCGCTTCCCGGTTGCAGCGCATGATGCTACAACTGCAACGCTTTACGTGTAAAATTGTGTATCGCAAGGGCAATGACATGTTCGTGGCTGACACGCTGTCCCGCGCGCCACTAACGTCCACTGATCGCCACCCATATGAATCATCCGACCTGATGGTGCTTAACTTCAACATCGTGCCTTCCCAGCAAATGCAGTCGCTTATCAGCAACACTGCCAAGGACCCTGACCTGCAGCAGCTTGCCGACGTCATCAGGCAAGGTTGGCCAGACGGTCGTTCATCCTTGCCGCCTGGGGTCGCGCCCTACTTCCTGGTCCGTGACGAGCTCGTGCTGCACGACGGCGTGGTCGTGGAGGTGGTTGTGCCTGCTGCCCTGCGGGCCTAATACTTTCATACCGCCCACGGCGGTCATCCTGGGGCCGATGCCACCCTGTCTCAGGCCCAGAGTTTGTTCTACTGGCCCGGCATGGACCAAGACATCCGGAAGAGGGTCACCGCTTGCTCGGTCTGCAATAGCCTCGCTCCCCATCAGCAACGGCAGCCGCTTCTGCAACCGCCTGCCCCAGAGCTGCCCTGGATGACCGTCGCCGCTGACATTTTTGAGTGGCGTGGAAAGCATTTGCTGGTTCTTGTGGACTCATACTCCAGCTGGTTCGAGGTGGACCAGCTGCACTCCCTAACCTCTTCGGCCGTTATCGGCAAGCTGCGCCGCCACTTCGGAACTCATGGCACCCCGGCAAGTCTTCAATCGGACAACGGCGGCCAGTTCTCGAGCGCAGAATTTCGGAGTTTCGCTGCCGGTTGGAACTTCCGACACTACACCAGCAGCCCAGAATACCCTCAAAGCAACGGGTTGGCAGAGCGCGCTGTCCGCAGTGCTAAGGACTTGCTGGAACATTGTAGACTGTCCCATTCTGATTTTTACTTGGCCCTCCTCAATCTCCGAAACATTTGCCGCGACACTGCCTTGGGCTCTCCAGCACAACGGCTGATGTCTCGCACTACGAGACCTCCGATCCCGGTGACCCAGCGGTCCCTCGTTCCCTCTGTCCTCCGTCCCGCTGCCGTCCAGGAGCGCATTGCCCTCAAACAAGAAATCCAACGGCGCTCCCATGACAAATCTTGTCGTCCTCTCCCGCCTCTGCTCTCAGGCCAAGTCGTCCGAATGCAATCCACCTCCGGTCACCCCAGGCTTGCCGTCGTCGTCGGTACTGCTGGTTCGCCGTGGTCCTACCTTGTCGACCATGAAGGTACCATTTACCGCCGGTCCCGGCAGCATCTGCGGCTTGTTAACGAGCCACCACCGCCGCCTGCGGTTCACTTCTCCCCCCCATTGTCCACAACACTGCCTGCCCCTCCGGCCATTCCTGCCTCGCCTGACCCTCTTCCCGCTACTGCTCCTGCTTCCCCTGTTCCTTCTCTGTTTTCTCTTTCTCCTCCCGGTTCCCCGGTTCTCTCCCCCGCTCCGGCTCCTGCTCATGCTCCGCCTGCAGAAGGGGGGGATGGCGAATTGCGTACCCGGTACGGGCGGGTGGTCAGGCCGCCTATCCGTTATGGTGAATTTGTTTAACTGTTTGCTCACCTGCTCGTAGCGTATGAGACGTGGTCGCCCTGTCACTTCGGTATTGCTTTTTATTTCCAAGGGGAAGGATGTAGATGATATGTGCATGTACCTTTAACATAGTGACCTCACCACTACTAACCACACCCCACATCATCAGTATAATTACAACCTTCCCACCCAGTTCTCTCTCTCTGGTTCCGGTGACAGACCACGGACAGCTAGGGCAGAAACCTATGTGTATAATGTGTAGTATGACTAAACAGAAGTAAAGAAACAGTGCGTTATGACACATATTTACAACTGCCTGCCATTCTGAAAAGGACCGGTTTACTCCTACTCTTTGCTTCCTGTCTGCCAGCCAGTTCTCTATCCACAACAATACTGAACGCCCAATATCATGTGCTTTAAGTTTGCATACTAATCTCTTATGTGGGACCTTGCCGAAAGCATTCTGAAAGTGCAGATATAACACATCCACTGGTTCTCCCTTATCCACTCTACTAGTTACATCCTCGAAAAATTCTATAAGATTCGTCAGACATGATTTACCTTTCATAAATCCATGCTGACTTTGTCCAATGATTTCAGCACTTTCCAAATGTGCTGCTATCCCATCTTTACTAACTGAGTAGCAATTTCCCCACTGCCGATGTTAGACTAACTGGTCTGTAATTCCCCGTTTTCTCTCTCCCTCCCTTTTTAAAAAATGGGGTTACATTAGCTACCATCCAATCCTCAGGAACCAGTCCAGAATCTAAAGAGTCTTGAAAAATTATCACTTATGCATCCACTATTTCTGGGGCTACTTCGTTAAGTACTCTGGGATGCAGCCTGTCTGGCCCTGGGGATTTATCGGCCTTTAATCCATTCAATTTCCCTAACACCACTTCCCGGCTAACCGGGATTTCACTCAGTTCCTCCATCTCATTTGACCCCCGGTCTCCTGCTATTTCCGGCAGATTATTTATGTCTTCCTTAGTGAAGACAGAACCAAAGTAGTTATTCAATTGGTCTGTCATATCCTTGTTCCCCATGATCAATCACCAGTTTCTGACTGCAAGGGACCTACATTTGTTTAAACTGATCCTTTTCACTTCACATATCTATAATAACATTTGCAGTCAGTTTTTATGTTCCCTGTCAGGTTTTTTTCATAATCTATTTTCCCTTTCCTAAGTAAGCCCTTTGTCCTCCTCTGCTGGACTCTGAATTTCTCCCAGTCCTCTGGAAGGCTGCTTTTTCTGGCTAATTTGTATGCTTCATCTTTTGTTTTGATACTATCCCTGATTTCCCTTGTTTTCCACGGATGCGCTACCTTCCCTGATTCATTCTTTTGTCAAACTGGGATGAACAATTGTTGTAGTTCATCCATGCAGGCTTTAAACGCCTTCTATTGCATATCCACCGTCAACCCTTTAAGAATCACTTGCCAGTCTATCTTGGCCAATTCACGTCTCATACCCTCAAAGTTACCCTTCTTTAAGTTCAGAACCCTTGTTTCTGAATTAACAATGTCACTCTCCATCCTAATGAAGAACTCAACCATATTATGGTCACTCTTGCCCAAGGGGCCACGCACACCAAGACTGCTACCCAACCCTTCCTCATTACTCAATACCCAGTCTAGAATAGCCTTTTCTCTCATTGGTTCCTCTACATGTTGTTTTAGAAAACTATCCCGCATACATTCCAAGAAATCCTCTTCCTCATCACCCCTGCCAATCTGATTCACCCAATCTATATGTAGATTGAAGTCACCCATTATAACTGTTTTACCTTTGTTGCACGCATTTCTAATTTCCTGTTTGATGCCAGCCCCAACTCCACTATTACTGTTAGCTGGCCTGTACACAACTCCCACTAGCGTTTTCTGCCCCTTAGTGTTTCGCAGCTCTACCCATATCGATTCCACATCCTCGAAGGTAATGTCCTTCCTTTCTATTGCGTCAATCTCCTCTCTAACCAGCAACGCTACGCCTACTCCTTTTCCTTTCTGTCTATCCCTCCTGAATATTGAATATTCCTGGATGTTCAGCTCCCAGCCTTGGTCACCCTGGAGCCATGTCTCCGTGATCCCAACTATATCATATTCATTAATAACTATCTGCACATTCAACTCATCCACCTTATTACGAATGCTCCTTGCATTGAGACACAAAGCCTTCAGCTTGTTTTTACAACACGCTTACGTCTTATACAATTATGTTGAAAAGTGGCACTTTTAAATTTTTGCCCTGGATTTTTCTGCCTGCCACTTTTACTTTTACTTTTCACCTTGCTACCTGCTGCTTCTACCCTCATTTTACACCCCTCTGTACAACTCATGCTCCCATTCCCCTGCCACATTAGTTTAAATCCTCCCCGACAGCACTACCAATCACTCCCCCAAGGACATTGGTTCCATTCCAGCCCTGGTGCAGTCCGTCCTGTTTGTACTTGTCCCACCTCCCTCAGAACCGGTTCCAATGCCCTAGAAATATAACACCCACCCCCTTGCACCATTTTTCAAGCCACGTATTCATCTGCAATATCCTCCTATTTCTACTCTGACTAGCACGTGGCACTGGCAATAATCCAGAGATTATTACCTTTGAGGTCCTACTTATAAGTGTATCTCCTAGCTGCCTAAATTCTCCTTGTAGGACCTCATCCCGTTTTTACCTATATCGTTGGTGCCAATGTGCACCACGACAGCTGGCTGTTCACCCTCCCCCTCCAGAATGTTCTGCAGCCGTTCAGTAACATCCCTGACCCTTGAACCAGGGAGGCAACATATCATCCTGGAGTCTCGTTTGCGGCCGCAGAAACGCCTATCTGTTCCCCTTACAATTGAATCCCCTATTAATGTGGCCGTTCCACTCTTTTTCCTCCCCTCCTGTGCCGCAGAGCCACCCATGGTGCCATGAACTTGGCTGCTGTTGCCTTCCCCTGATGAGCCATCTCCCCCAACAGTATCCAAAATGGTATATCTGTTTAGGAGGGAGATGACCGCAGGGGACTCCTGCACTACCGGCCTACTGCTCCGCTGGCTAATGGCCACCCGTTCCCTTTCTGTCCGCTTAACTTTTACCTGCGGTGTGACCAACTCACTGTGCGTGCTATTCACGACATTCTCAGCATCGTGGATGCTCCAGTATGAATCCAACCGCAGCTCCAATCGTTCAATGCGGTCTGCCAGGAGCTGCAGCTGGACACACTTCCTGCAAACGTAGTCACCAGGGAAACCGACCATATCCCTGATCTCCCACATGTTGCCGGATGTGCAAACCATGGGGCCGATCTCAACTGACATGGCTTTCCCCCAAATTAAATCAACTCACTCACACTATAAAAACCTTAATCCTTTAAACTGGATGGGAATGGTATATACCAGAAGCATATACTTGCTTATTAGATTATAATATTATAACCAATTGTAAGAACTTATCCTATTAACAACTTAATAAGTTATGCATGTTAGATTAGAATACTAACAAAAACAAAAATAAAAAAGACCGAACTAACATACTAACATGAGGAGGGGATGAGAAACGAGCACCTGGCTTAGGCCCAGGGGCACGTCTCGTTAACCCCTTCAACCAATAGTTGATTCTTCTTGAAGTCAAAAGTATCGGTTTAATAATTAGTAGTTAAAATTCCGATATATATATAGGTTATAATGAAATATACAGGGTAAAATTGTATTATATATCTGAATGTGAGGCCCCGTTTTAATATTTTAATATGTTATGATTAACCAAGAGAGCGGAGCTATTTGTGTAACAACGCAATGGAAGTCCAAACAAGGTTTTTTCCCACCTACAGGTGGGGCACTCGCTACAGTGCCGATTATATCAGACACTGTATTTTCACTTTTTTAGGGGGTTTTTTATCACACAAAATCACATGTTTGGGTTTTGTGTTTAGTGATAAGCGTAAAATGGACATATCAACAAAACTTAAAAACTCAAAAGCTCCCCCAATACCTAAAGACCTGGGATATGGATGCACCACAAGATTTAAAGGTACTATAATTATTCAAAATGCATCACACCAAACAAAAGAACCTAGGAGGAATCTCATTTTGTAGTTGGAATATAAGAGGTATTAACGAACCTATTAAAAGGGGTAAGATACTAGCTCAGCTGAAACTGTACAACTCCGACATTAGCTTCCGACAAGAAAAACACCTAAAATCTCAGGATCAAGTTAGGTTGAGAGCGAAATGGATAGGTCAAACATACCATTCTTCATTTACTTCAAAATCTAGGGGCACGTCAATCATCATAAGAAAAGGTATACCATTTAAAGCAAAGAATATCATAACAAATATAGAAGGGAGATACCTAATAGTTAATGGAGAAATCCATGATACTCCACTTACCTTGGTAAATATATATGCCCCTAACTTTGATAACCCCCACTTTTTCAATAAATTTTTCAACATAATTCCAGAGTCTAACTATCAACATGTTATAATAGGAGGAGACTTTAACTGTGTTTTAGATCCGTACTTAAATAAATCAAGTCAAAAACAGAGAGGGAATATGAAATGGAAAACCGGGGAACTTCTCAATACCTATATAAACAACACTAATATAGCAGATGTTTGGAGAATTGTTAATCCAACTGGCAGGATATACTCGTTTTATTCAATGGTACATAAGACATACTCACGTATAGACTACTTTCTGCTGGATACAAAATTAATCCCCCAAACATCTAACGCAATATACCACACAAATTCGATTTCAGACCATTCTCCACTAACTTTCTTTTTAAAACTGGAAGGATTGTCTAAGAATAAATCGTTTTGGAGATTTAATTCTCAAATTCTAAAAGATCCACAAGCGAGTATATATTTAAAAGAACAAATGGAGGTATTTTTTCAAATAAATGATACTCCAGATATATCGCCTACTGTATTATGGGAATCTTTTAAAGCATACATTAGGGGTATTATAATTTCATATCAAGCTTTTCAAAATAAAAAGAATAAGAATGAACAAAGACAGTTAGAAGAACTTATTAGACAAATGGATATAGATAATGCTAAAGATCCATCAATAGATAAACATAATAAAATAATAATTTTGAAATTTAAATTAAATAAATTATTATCTGCCAAACTTATAAGACTTTTTCAAATTACAAAACAAGAGCACTTTGAATTTGGGGATAAACCGTATAAACTTTTGGCTCGCCAGCTAAAAAAACGAGAAAAGGAACATACTATACCAAAGATCAAATCAGATAAAGGGGAATTATTAACAACACCGAAGGATATTAATAAAAGATTTGCGCAATTTTATGAGAATTTGTATACATCTAAAACGACAATTGATTCCAATAATATCACAACGTTTTTGGATACCTGTAATCTTCCAAAATTAGAGCTGAAGGAACAAGAGGAACTGGGTGCACAAATCTCAATTAAGTAATTAGAAGATACAATAAACTCACTAAAAAATGGAAAAACACCAGGCCCTGACGGATTTACTAATGAATTTTATAAAAGCTTTTATGATAAAATAATACCAAGATTACAAAAAATGTACCAATATGCTTTTAAATAACGAATACCACCTGATACATTAGCGGAATCAACGATTACTCTAATACCTAAGAAAAACAAAGATTTAGAAGAACCTGGTTCATATAGAGCTATAGCATTGTTAAACACAGATCAAAAAATATTAGCGAAAACATTAGCTAGAAGATTAAGTAAATACATTAGTAAATTAATAAACCCAGATCAGACGGGGTTTATCCCTAAGAGATACTCATCTAACAATATGAGACGTCTACTCAACATAATGCACTCACACAAATCTGAAGATCAAGAATTATCAATTATTTCGCTGGATGCTGAAAAAGCATTTGATCAAGTAGAATGGAATTATATGGACAAAGTATTACAAAAATTTCAACTGGGGGAGAATTTTATTCTATGGATCAAGATACTATATAACAAACCTACAGCTAGAATACTAACTTATTACATATTATCCTCGAAATTCCAACTATCAAGGGGAAATAGACAAGGATGCTCATTATCACCACAGCTGTTTGCTCTCATTATTGAACCGCTAGCAGAAAAAAATAGAATACACCCTGATATCCATGGATATAATACTAAAGACTCATATAATAAAATATCTTTATACGCGGATGATATATTACTGTACATTACAAAACCTCAAATCACTATACCAAATATATTAAATTTAATTGAAGACTTTGGATCTTTTTCTGGATATAGAATAAATTGGAATAAAAGTGAAATTATGTCAATAAAACCGAAAGATTCAACACATCTTTTAAAATTCCCTTTTAAAATAGCTACAGAAAAAATTAAATACTTGGGAATCGAAATTACCAGAACATATCAAGGTATGTTTAGGGCAAATTTTGACCCCCTACTTAATAAATTAAACACACTAATTAAATTCTGGAAAACGCTCCCGATGTCTTTAATAGGCCGAATAAACGCAATAAAAATGATCTTTCTACCACAAATTTTATACCTATTTCAATCGATTCCTATATACTTACCAAAGAAGTTTTTTTTTAAACTCGACTCAGATATCACTCATTTTATATGGGACTATAAATCACATAGAATACAAAAAACTCATCTGAATAAACCTAAAGTATTAGGGGGTTTAGCACTACCTAATTTTATGTATTATTATTGGTCAGTAAATATTAAAAATATGATTCAACTGATGGATAACTCCGCCCAGCAAGTGGACTGGATTGTAAAGGAGAAAGAGGATTGCTCCTCCAGAAACATTGGAGCGATCCTCCTTTCTCCAATGAAATTGAATAATATAAATTATAATAAGAACCCAATTATTCATAGTACATTCCGAATTTGGAAACAAATAAAACAAAATTTAAAATTAAGAAATTTATCACTTTTATTACCTATAGTTAATAACCCTTCGTTTAATCCCTCTATTATAGATAAAGCTTTTACACATTGGGATAGACTAGGAATTCAAACGCTTGGTGACTTGTATGAAACTGGAATATTACTTTCATTTCAACAATTACAAATAAAATATAAACTCGGAAATAATCAATAATTTAAATATTCTCAAATATGCGACTATTTGAAAAAATATACAAAAGATCATTATAATAACCCAGTAGATGTATTGGACGAGGCAATGCAGATAAAAGCTGAATCAGCAAACTTAATATCATATTTGTATAATATTATCTTAATTGTACAAATACCATCTACGGAGGGTATCAGAAGAGACTGGGAACAAGAGTTAACTATTAAAATTTCAAAGGAAAGTTGGAATGAACAATTATTAAACGTGCATAAATGCTCGATTAATGTAAGACACACTTTAATACAATTAAAAATTTTACATAGATTATATTATTCGAAAACTAAAATTCATAAAATGTTCCCAAATGTATCATCTATTTGTGATAAATGTCAATCCCAAGAAGCTACTATAGCGCACTCATTAGTTTTCTGTACAAAAATTCAAAAATTTTGGAATGAAATTTTTGAAATCTTTACAAAGTTATTTAAAACAAGACTGATACCCAAAGCAGAATGGATTATCTTCGGAATAACGGAAGATAGTCCAGAACTAAATGTGTTTCAAAAGAAACTAATGGACTATGGGTTAATAACTGGAAAAAAGCTAATTCTAAAATTTTGGAAGAAGGCTCCAATACCAACTATAAATATGTGGATTTCAAATATGTTTGAAACATTACACCTAGAAGAGATAAGACTCCTCCTAGCAGGTAAACCAGATCACTTCCACCTGACGTGGTCTGCATTTATAGAATTATTACAAATATAGGGTGCAAAAGTACTTAAAAAAAAATTGAGGTCAGGTAAGGGGGGATGATAGTTGAAGAGTTGGTATGTCCCATTTACGTAATGCTCATACAAATATTTGTTTCTCTCTTTTTCCTCTTTCTCTTTCTCTTTCTTTTCTAGGGTCTATTCCTTAACTCTTTTTCTTTTGTTTTTAATTTTGCTCTTATAGGGTCTTCGTCCTTTTTTGTTGTCACATTTTCTACACTTTCACTTTTTCCTTCACTTTCTTCTTTCTTTCAATCTTTTCCTTTTCTAGTGTAAAAAATAAATGGAGTACATTAATTGTAAGAAGATATAAATGACGAGTACTAATGTATGTGGTTGTAATGTAATGTACTTCTAATACATTTTTTTTAAATCCTTTAAACTGTACCTTTACCATAAAGCACTGTCCCCTTAACTCACTGTACCCTCAGCTCACTGTCCCCTCAGCTCACTGTCCCCTTAACTCACTGTCCCCTTAACTCACTGTACCCTCAGCTCACTGTCCCCTCAGCTCACTGTCCCCTCAGCTCACTGTCCCCTTAGCTCACTGTCCCCTTAATTCCTTCGCATAAATGAAAAATAAACGTGTTCTCAGTGTTTTAAAAAATGTTGCGAATCCCTCTCCTGTCATCCACGCCATGAAGGCCACGCCACTTCCGGTTGGAGGGGGAGGAATTATAAAACCTGGAAGTGTGGGTGTGGCTCAGTCTATGCAAGATGGGGGAGGGAGAGGTCACGACTCTGTCTGAGCTGTGAATCAACTGAACACACTGAATGTCTACTGAACTGTGAGTGTGGTGTTAATGTGCTGTTTTATGTGGTTTCATCGTGGTTTCACACTGCTTGAAATGGTATGAAACTCCATTTGAATGTGTTGGCCTGGCACCCTGGTATGAAACTGCATTTAAATTTGATGGGCTTGCACCCTGCTTGAAATGGTTTGAAACTGCACTTCAATTTGGATGTCTTAACCATATAACCATATAACCATTACAGCACGGAAACAGGCCATCTCGGCCCTTCAAGTCCGTGCCGAACATTTTTTTTTAAAAATTTTACATTTTATTTTAAAATAAATACTTCCCCCTAGTCCCATCTACCTGCACTCAGACCCTAACCCACCATTCCTTTCCCGTCCATATACCCATCCAATCTATTTTTAAAGGATAAAATCGAACCAGCCTCCACCACTTCCACTGGAAGCTCATTCCACACTGCCACCACCCTCTGAGTAAAGAAGTTCCCCCTAATGTTACCCCTAAACTTCAGTCCCTTAATTCTCAAGTCATATCCCCTTGTTTGAATCTTCCCTACTCTCAATGGAAAAAGCTTATCCACGTCAACTCTGTCTAACCCGCTCATAATTTTAAAGACCTTTATCAAGTCCCCTCTTAACGTTCTGCGCTCCAAAGAATAAAGACCTAACTTGTTCAACCTTTCTCTGTAACTTAGTTGCTGAAACACAGGCAACTTTCTAGTAAATCTCCTCTGTACTCTCTCTATTTTGTTGACATCCTTCCTATAATTAGGCGAGCAAAATTGTACTCCATACTCCAGAATTGGCCTCACGAATGCCCTGTACAATTTTAACATTACATCCCAACTTCTATATTCAATGCTCTGATTAATAAAGGCCAGCACACCAACAGCTTTCTTTACCACCCTATCTACATGAGATTCCACCTTCAGGGAACTATGTACGCACAGTTATTCCTAGATCCCTCTGTTCAACTGCATTCCTCAATTCTCTACCATTTACCATGTACGTCCTATTTTGATTTGTCCTGCCGAAATGTAGTACCTCACATTTATCAGCATTAAACTCCATCTGCCATCTTTCAGCCCACTCTTCCAAATGGCCTAAATCTCTCTGTAGACTTTGAAAATCTACTTCATTATCCACCACACCACCTATCTTAGTATCATCTGTAACCATCACAGTCTGGTTCGGCAGTCTCGACTCACTCTCCCGGAAGAAATTACAGCGCATCATCAACAGAGCATCAAAAATTATTGGCTTGCCCCTACCATCCCTTGAATCACTTTATCACAAACGGTCACTGCCCAGAGCCCGCAAGATCATCTCTGATCCTACCCACCCTGCACACTATGCCTTTCAGCTACTGCCCTCTGGGAGGCGTTACATGTCAATTGCCGCCTCAAAACAAGCCGCCTCAAAACCAGTTTCATTCCCACTGCAATTAGCATTTTAAACTCTGTACGGTGAGGAATAAGAATAAGCATGGCACTTATGTATTATGTAATGTGTCTGTCTGTATGTACATCTATGTACATCTATGTTATAAGTTTAATGTTGATGAAATGTTGGAACCTGTATCGAGCTGTACTGATAACAAATTCCACCAGCCTGGCTGTGTGGTCATTAAAATATACCGTACAATACAATACAATACAATACAATCTCCATACTTACTAATCCAATTTTCCACACCATCATCCAGATCATTGATGAACATGACAAACAACAGTGGACCCAACACAGACCCCTGAGGCACCCCACTAGTCACCGGTCTCCAACCTGACAAACAGCCATCCACCATTACTCTCTGGCATCTCCCATTCAGCCACTGTTGAATCCATCTTGCTACTCCACCATTAATACCCAACAATTTAATCTTCTTAACCAACCTTCCATGAGGAACTTTGTCAAAGGCCTTACTGGAGTCCACATAGGCAACATCCACTGCTTTACCCTCATCAATTTCCCTAGTAACCTCTTCGAAAAATTCTAGAAGGTTAGTCAACCATGACCCCCAGGCAGAAATCCATGTTGACTGTTCCTAATCTGACCCTGCTTATCCAGATGCTTATATATATTACCTCTAAGTATCCTTTCCATTCATTTGCCCACAACTGACGTCAAACTAACAGGTCTATAATTGCTAGGTTTGCTCTTAGAACCCTTTTTAAACAACGGAACAACATGCGCAGTACGCCAATCCTCCGGCACTATTCCCGTTTCTAATGACATTTGAAATATTTCTGTCATAGCCCCTGCTATTTCTAAACTAACTTCCCTCAATGTCCTCGGGAATATCCTGTCAGGACCTGGAGACTTATCCGTTTTCATATTTTTCAAAAGTGTTCGCACCTCCTCTTCTTTGAATCTCATAGTTTCCATTGCTACTCTGCTTGTTTCCCTTACCTCACCTAATTCCATATCCTTCTCCTTGATGAATACCGAAGAAAATAAATTGTTCAATATCTCCCCCATCTCTTTTGGCTCTGCAGATAGCTGTCCACTCTGACTCTCTAATGGACCAATTTTATTCCTTGTTATCCTTTTGCTACTAATATAGCTGTAGAAACCCTTTGGATTTACTTTCACCTTACTTGCCAAAGCAACCTCATATCTTCTTTTAGCTTTTCTAATTTCTTTCTTAATATTCTTTTTACATTCTTTATACTCCTCAAGCACCTCATTTACACCATGCTGCCTATAATTATGGTAGATCTCTATCTTTTTCCGAACCAAGTGTCCAATTTCCCTTGAAAACCATGGCTCTTTCCAATTTTTACTATTTCCTTTCAACCGAACAGGGACATAAAGTGTCTGTACTCTTAAAATGTCACCTTTAAATGTCCTCCATTTATCTTCTACATCCTTCCCATAAATCAACATGTCCCAATTCACTCCTTTTAAATCCTTTCGCATCTCCTCAAAGTTAGCCTTTCTCCAATCAAAAATCTCAACCCTAGGTCCTGTTCTGACCCTCTCCATAATTATATTGAAACTAATGGTATTGTGATCACTGGACCCGAAGTGCTCCCCAACGCTTACCTCCGCCACCTGCCCTGTCTCATTTCCTAACAGGAGGTCCAGCACTGCCCCTTCTCTAGTAGGTACCTCTATGTATTGCTGCAAAAAACTATCCTGCACACATTTTACAAACTCCAAACCATCCAGCCCTTTTACAGAATGTGTTTCCCGTTCTATGTGTGGAAAATTGAAATCTCCCACAATCACTACCTTGTGCTTACTACTAATATCTGCTATCTCCTTACATGTTTGCTCTTCCAATTCTCGCTCCCCATTTGGCGGTCTATAATACACCCCTATAAGTGTTGCTACACCTTTCCCATTTCTCAGCTCCACCCAAATAGCCTCCCTAGACGAGCCCTCTAATCTATCCTGCCAAAGCACTGCTGTAATATTTTCCTTGACAAGCAATGCAACACCCCCACCTCTTGCCCCTCCAATTCTATCACCCATGAAGCAACGAAATCCTGGAATATTTAGTTTCCAATCACAGCCCTCCTGCAACCATGCTTCACTGATCGCCACAGCATCATACTTCCAGGTGTCAATCCAGACTCTAAGCTCATCCACCTTTCTTACAATGCTCCTCGCATTAAAATGTACACATTTCAGAAACCCACCACCACTTATTCTCTGTTTATTATCTTTTTCTTTTTTCTCCCCTACATTTTGCGTCTTCCCTTCTCTGCCTGCTGCCTCCCACATTTTCTACTATCTTTCTATATTTGAGTCCCTCCCCCCAACCGTTCTAGTTTAAAGTCTTGCACCCTGCTTGAAGTGGCAAGAAACTGCACTTGAATTTGGCGGCATTGCACCCTGCATGAAGTGATCCGAAACTGCACTTCAATTCGGTGGCCTTGCACCCTGCTTGAAGTGGTAGGAAACTGCACCTGAATTTGGTGGCCTTAACATAGAAACATAGAAAATAGGTGCAGGAGGAGGCCATTCGGCCCTTCGAGCCAGCACCGCCATTCATTGTGATCATGGCTGATCGGCCCCTATCAATAACCCGTGCCTGCCTTCTTCCCATATCCCTTGACTCCACTAGCCCCTAGAGCTTTATCTAACTCTCTCTTAAATCCATCCACTGATTTGGCCTCCACTGCCCTCTGTGGGAGGGAATTCCATTAATTCACAACTCTCTGGGTGAAAACGTTTTTTCTCACCGCAGTCTTAAATGACCTCCCCTTTATTCTAAGACTGTGGCCCCCTGGTTCTGGACTCGCCCAACATTGGCAACATTTTTCCTACATTTAGCTTGTCTAGTCCTTTTACAATTTTATATGTTTATATAAGATACCCCCTCATCCTTCTAAACTCCAGTGAATACAAGCCTAGTCTTTTCAATCATTCCTCATATGACAGTCCCGCCATCCTAGGGATCAATCTCGTGAACCTACGCTGCACTGCCTCAATCACGAGGATGTCGTTCCTTTAATTAGGAGACCAAAACTGCACACAATACTCCAGATGTGGTCTCACTAGAGCCCTATTCAACTGCAGAAGAAGCTCTTTACTCCTATACTGAAATCCTCTTGTTATGATGGCCAACATTCCAATAGCTTTCTTCACTGCCTGCTGTGCCTGCATGCCAACTTTCAGTGACCGGTGTACAAGGACACCCAGGTCTCGCTGTGCCTCCCCCTTACTTAACCTAACCCCATTGAGATAATATTCTGCCCCCTCGATTTTGCCGCCAAAGTGGATAACCTCACATTTACATACATCATACTGCATCTGCCACGCATCTGGCCACTCACTTAACCTGTCCAGGTCACCCTGCAACCTCCTAACATCCTCTTCACAGTTCACACTGCCACCCAGCTTTGTGTCAACCGGAAACTTGCTAGTGTTGCTCCTAATTCCCTCTTGCAAATCATTAATATATATGGTAAACATTTGCGGCCCCAACACCGAGCCTTGCGGCTCTCCACTCGCCACTGCCTGTCATTCTGAAAAGGGCCCGTTCACTCCTACTCTTTGCTTCCAGTCTGCCAACCAATTTTCTATCCATGTCAACACCCTACCCCTAATACCATGTGCTCTAATTTTAGTCACCAGTCTCCCGTGCGGGACCTTATCAAACGCTCTATGGAAGTCTAGATACACTACATCCACTGGCACCCCTTCATCCATTTTACTTGTCACATCCTCAAAAAAATCCAGAAGATTTGTCAAGCATGATTTCCCTTTCATAAATCCATGTTGACGGACTAATCCTTTTACTGCCATCCAAATGCCCCATTATTACTTCTTTATTAATTGACTCCAGCATCTTTCCCACCATCGACGCCAGGCTAATTGGTTTGTAATTCCCCGTTTTCTCTCTCGCTCCTTTCTTGAAAAGTGGGATAACATTAGCTGTCCGCCAATCCACAGGAACTGATCCTGAATCTATTGAACATTGGAAAATGATCACCAATGCGTCCACTATTTCGAGAGCCACCTCCCAGAGGACCCTGGGATGCAGACCATGTGGCCCAGGGGATTTATCATCCTTCAGTCTCATAAGCCTACCCAATACTATTTCTCGCCTAATGAAAATTTATTTCAGTTCCTTTACCCCCTGAGATCCTCTGTCCTCCAGTACATCTGGGAGATTTGTTGTGTCTTCCTCAGTGAATACAGATCCGAAGTACCTATTCAACTCTTCTGCCATTTCCTTGTTGCACATAATAATTTCACCCGTGTCTGCCTTCAAGGGACCCACATTTGACTTTGCTACTCTTTTTCCCTTAACATATCTAAAGAAGCTTTTACTGTCCTTTATCTTCCTGGCCAGCTTCCCCTCGTACTTCATCTTTTCTGCTCGTATTGCCCGTTTTGTTTCCTTCTGTTGTCCTATGAAAGTTTCCCAATCCTCTGGCTTCCGGCTACTCTTTGCTGTGTTATACATCTTTTCTTTTAGTTTTATTCTAATAATAATAATAATAATAATAATAATCTTTATTGTCATTGTACAAGACAACGAAATTTTGTTAGTTCAGTCCTCCAGTTGCACAGGAATATGATTATAAAAATACGTTTAAAAAAAGAACTATAAAAAAATAATTAAAAAAAATAATAATAATAATTAAAATAAAAATAAAATTACACTATAAACATATGGGAGTATAGGCGGGTGCATGAGAGAGAGGGGGGAATTAGTGTGGGAGGGGGATAGAGTTCAGTAGTATCACAGCTCTATGATAGAAGCTGTTTTTTAGTCTTGTCGTGCGGGCTCTCAATGTCTTGTATCGTTTTCCTGAGGGCAGTCGGGTGAAGAGGCAGTGTCCAGGGTGTGTGCTGTCTCTAATGATGCCCTTGACCCTCCGGATGCAGCGGGTCCGGTAGATGTCCTCCAGTCTGGGGAGCTGGATGCCAGTGATCCTCTCAGCAGTCTTAATAACGCGTTGAAGAGCTTTTCTGTTCTCTGCGGTGCAGCCAGAGTACCATACTGTGATGCAGTCTATAAAACTGTACTTCCTGGATGTACTTCCTGCGGCAGCTGAGGAAGCACAATCTGCCATAGGCAATGATGGTCCAATTCTACACGGCCATCGTAGAGTCTATTCCCACCTTCTCCTGCATGGTCTGGTTTGGCTCAGCCACCAAGCACGACACCTGGAGGCTGCAGCGAATCGTCCGATCAGCAGAGAAGATTATTGGCTGCAACCTTCTCTCCATTGATGAACTGTACACTGCAAGGGCCAGGAAGCGAGCGGGCAAGATCATCTCTGACCCCTCTTACCCTGGCCACAAACTCTTTGAATCACTTCCCTCAGGGCAAGGAAAAGAAGAGGAGGGCAATACTAATAGGGGACTCTATAGTTAGGGGGTCAGACAGGCGATTCTGTGGACGCAGTCGGGAGACCCGGATGGTAGTTTGCCTCCCTGGTGCCAGGGTCTGTGATGTGTCTCAACGTGTCCAAGATATCCTGAAAGGGCAGGGAGAGGAGCCCGAGGTCGTGGTACATATAGGTACCAATGACATAGGTAAAAAAAGAGAAGAGGTCCTGAAAGGAGAATTTAGGGCGTTAGGAGGGGAGTTAAAGAGAAGGACAGCAAAGGTAACAATCTCGGGATTACTGCCTGTGCCACGCGACAGTGAGAGTAGGAATGGAGCGAGGTGGAGGATAAATGCGTGGCTGAAGGACTGGTGCAGAAGGCAGGGATTCAAATTTCTGGATCATTGGGACCACTTTTGTGGAAGGTTCGACCTGTACAAAAAGGATGGGTTGCACTTGAACCTGAGGGGGACCGATATCCTGGCGGGGAGATCTGCAAAGGCTACTGGGGAGACTTTAAACTAGAATGGTTGGGGGGAGGGACTCAAATAGAGAATGCTATTAGACAGTGTGTGAGGCAGGAGGCAGAGAAGGAAAGCACTCAGACCCAACATGTAGGGGGGAAAGAAGAAAACAATAATAAACAGAGAATAAGAGGTGGTGGGGTTCTTAAATGGGTGAGCAGAGAAACAGAGGGGTGTAAAATGCGGGCGGAAGCAATAGGTAGCAAGGTGAAAAGTAAAAGTGGCAGGCAGACAAATCCAGGGCAAAAATAAAAAAGAGCCACTTTTCAACATAATTGTATAAGGGGTAAGAGCGTTGTAAAAACAAGCCTGAAGGCTTTGTGTCTCAATGCAAGGAGCATTCGTAATAAGGTGGATGAGTTGAACGTGCAGATAGCAATTAATGATTATGATATAGTTGGGATCACGGAGACATGGCTCCAGGGTGACCAAGGCTGGGAGCTGAACATCCAGGGATATTCAATATTCAGGAGGGATAGAGGGAAAGGATAAGGAGGTGGGGTAGCATTGCTGGTTAGAGAGGAGATTAACGCAGTGGAAAGGAAGGACATTAGCTTGGAGGATGTGGAATCGGTATGGGTAGAGCTGCGAAACACTAAGGGGCAGAAAACGCAGGTGGGTGTTGTGTACAGGCCACCTAGCAGTATTGGTGAAGTTGGGGATGGCATCAAACAGGAAATTAGAAATGCGTGCAACAAAGGCAAAACAGTTATAATGGGTGACTTCAATCTACATATAGATTGGGTGAATCAAATTGGCAGGCGTGCTGAGGAAGAGGATTTCTTGGAATGTATGCGGGATAGTTATCTAAACCAACATGTAGAGGAACCAACGAGAGAGCAGGCTATTCTAGACTGGGTATTGAGTAATGAGGAAGGGTTAGTTAGCAGTCTTGTTGTGCGTGCCCCCTTGGGCAAGAGTGACCATAATATGGTTGAGTTCTTCATTAGGATGGAGAATGACATTGTTAATTCAGAAACAACGGTACTGAACTTAAAGAAAGGTAACTTTGTGGGTATGAGACGTGAATTGGCCAAGATTGACTGGCAATTAGTTCCAAAGGGGTTGACGGTGCATATGCAATGGAAGGCATTTAAAGACTGCATGGATGAACTACAAAAATTGTTCATCCCAGTTTGGTAAAATAATAAATCAGGGAAGGTAGTGCATCCGTGGATAACAAGGGAAATCAGGGATAGTATCAAAGCAAAAGATGACGCGTACAAATTAGCCAGAAAAAGCAGCATACCAGAGGACTGGGAGAAATTCAGAAACAAGCAGAGGAGGACAAAGGGCTTAATTAGGAAAGGGAAAATAGATTATGAAAGAAAACTGGCAGGGAACATAAAAACTGACTGAAAACGTTTTTATAGATATGTGAAGAGAAAGAGATTAGTTAAAACAAATGTAGGTCCCTTGCAGTCAGAAACAGGTGAATTGATCATGGGGAACAAGGATATGGCGGACCAATTGAATAACTACTTTGGTTCCGTCTTCACTAGGGAAGACATAAACAATCTGCCGGAAATAGCAGGGGGCCGCGGGTCAAAGGAGATGGAGGAACTGAGTGAAATCCAGGTTAGTCGGGAAGTGGTGTTGGGTAAATTGAATGGATTAAAGGCCGATAAATCACCAGGGCCAGATAGGCTGCATCCCAGAGTACTTAAGGAAGTAGCTCCAGAAATAGTGGATGCATTAGTGATAAGTTTTCAAAACTCCTTAGATTCTGGAGTAGTTCCTGAGGATTGGAGGGTAGCAAACGTAACCCCACTTTTTAAGAAGGGAGGGAGAGAGAAAACGGGGAATTACAGACCAGTTAGTCTAACATCGGTAGTAGGGGAATTGCTAGAGTCAGTTATTAAAGATGGGATAGCAGCACATTTGGAAAGTGGTGAAATCATTGGACAAAGTCAGCATGGATTTACGAAAGGTAAATCGTGTCTGACGAATCTTATAGAATTTTTCGAGGATGTAACTAGCAGAGTGGATAGGGGAGAACCAGTGGATGTGTTGTATCTGGACTTTCAGAAGGCTTTCGACAAGGTACCACATAAGAGATTAGGATACAAACTTAAATCACACGGTATTGGGGGTTCAGTATTGATGTGGATAGAGAACTGGCTGGCAAACAGGAAACAGGGTCATTTTCACAATGGAAGGCAGTGACTAGTGGGGTACCGCAAGGCTCAGTGCTGGGACCCCAGCTATTTACAATTTATATTAATGATCTGGACGAGGGAATTGAAAGCAACATCTCCAAGTTTGCGGATGATACTAAGCTGGGGGGCAGTGTTAGCTGTGAGGAGGATGCTAGGAGACTGCAAGGTGACTTGGATAGGCTGGGTGAGTGGGCAAATGTTTGGCAGATGCAGTATAATGTGGATAAATGTGAGGTTATCCACTTTAGTGGCAAAAACGGGAAGGCAGTCTATTATCTAAATGGTGGCCGTGTAGGAAATGGGGAGATGCAGCGAGACCTGGGTGTCATGGTACACCAGTCATTGAAAGTAGGCATGCAGGTGCAGCAGGCAGTGAAGAAAGCGAATGGTATGTTGGCCTTCATAGCAAGAGGATTTGAGTATAGGAGCAGGGAGGTTCTACTGCAGTTGTACAGGGTCTTGGTGAGACCACACCTGGAGTATTGCGTACAGTTTTGGTCTCCAAATCTGAGGAAGGACATTATAGCCATAGAGGGAGTGCAGAGAAGGTTCACCAGACTGATTCCTGGGATGTCAGGACTTTCATATGAAGAAAGACTGGATAGACTTGGCTTATACTCGCTAGAATTTAGGAGATTGAGAGGGGATCTTATAGAAACATACAAAATTCTTATGGGGTTGGACAGGCTAGATGCAGGAAGATTGTTCCCGATGTTGGGGAAGTCCAGGACAAGGGGTCACAGCTTAAGGATAAGGGGGGAAATCCTTTAGGACCGAGATCAGGAAAAATTTTCTCACACAGAGAGTGGTGAATCTCTGGAACTCTCTGCCACAGAGGGTAGTTGAGGCCAGTTCATTGGCTATATTTAAGAGGGAGTTAGATGTGGCCCTTGTGGCTAAGGGGATCAGGGGGTATGGAGAGAAGGCAGGTACTGGATACTGAGTTGGATGATCAGCCATGATCATATTGAATGGCGGTGCAGGCTCGAAGGGCCGAATGGCCTACTCCTGCACCTATTTTCTATGTATCTATGTATCTATGAAGGCGACTCCGGACTGTCAAAGCTGCCACAGCCAGACATAAAAACAGTTTTTATCCACGAGTAGTTCCTCTACTCAACAGCCAAAAATCTGTAGCCTCCCTTTGATCTGGCATTTTGTTGGTTCACATGCTTGATCAATGGTGATTTATCATTAATATTTTATTATTATTAATGTTTAGTGTTTTCGGAGTCATTGGTAACTGTCACTGTATGCCATGTTGTTACTTGTGGGCGGAGCACCAAGGCAAATTCCTTGTATGTGAATACTTGGCCAATAAACTTACTTAATTACCTACTTACTTCTATCCCTAACTTCTCTTGTCAGCCACGGTTGCCTCCTACTCCCCTTAGAATCTTTCTTCCTTTTTGGAATGAAATGATCCTGCGTCTCCCGGATTATGCCCAGAAATTCCTGCCATTGCTGTTCCACCGTCATTCCTGCTAGGATCCCTTTCCAGTCTACTTTGGCCAGCTCCCCTCTCATGCCTTGATAGTCCCCTTTGTTCAACTGCATCACTGCACTTCCGATGTAACGTTCTCCTTCTAAAATTGCAGATTAAAACTAAACATATTATGCACCCTGCTTGAAGTGGTATGAAACTGCAATTGAATTTGGTGGCCTTGCACCCTGCTTGAAGTGGTAAGAAACAGCACTTGAATTTGGTGGCCTTGCACTCTGCTTGAAATGGTAGGAAACTGCATTTGAATTTGGTTGCCTTGCACCCTGCTTGAAATGGAATTCCAAGGAATAATCGTGAGTCAACTGCTAGCCCACTAGCCTTGAGTGAGCTGCCAGCACATCAGGCGTGAGTGTCTGAGCTGCCACCCCAATAATCCATTTGGCCCTCAATGTCAATACTAGCCCTCTGGAAACCAGTCCCTTCAGCCCACAATACCATACTAGCGCTCCAGTAAACCCCCCCGCCCCCACTGGCCACCAATAATGGAATTGGTGGAGAGGTGGAATATTGCGTTAGAGGACCAGCCCTCCCGTGTGAACATGGGACCCAACGGGTCCCACAGTCTAGTGTATTACTAAAATTCTCGTTCTGTTTGTGAGTCTGTCTGCGTGTGTGCGAGTGATCTGAGGGAACTACGCCAGAACGGTACACAATAGTGGGGGGGTAATTGCACCACCTTACTCACCTTAGTCACGTGGCAGAGGAACAACTCCAGGACTGTTTGAAGTCTGTAGACCGAGACTCGGCAACGGACTCGAATGAATACGCCACAGCACTTACAGACTTCATAAAGAAATGTGTGGAGGACTGCATCCCAACAAAAGCCTTCTGAGTGTTTTCGAACCAGAAGCCTTCGATGAACCATGAGAGCCACACTCTTCTGAAGTCCAGATCCCGGACATTCAGGTCTGGAGATGCAGAGGTCGACAATATGTCCAGATACGACCTTAGTAAGGCCATCAAAAAGGGCAAAAGTGACCTGCTCCAAGCTGGAGGATGAGGCGGATGTTCGGCAACTGTGGCGGGGCTTGAATGCCTTCACCTCCAACAAGTCGAAATCAGGAGGCAGGTCAATTGTCAGCGAAGCATCACTCCCCGCACCTCTAGTATCTTTGCTGACAAGCACAATGCGTTTTACGCACGCTTTGATAGGGAGAACACTGATGTGCCTTCCCGAGCCCCCATTCGCCGTGATGGTATTTCAGTCACAATCACAGAGGCCGACGTCAGAAGATCCTTCAGGCTGGTGAACCCTCGGAAAGCGCCTGGACCTGATGGTATACCCGGCCGTGTTCCAAAAACATGTGTGGACCAACTGGCTGGAATTATTACGGAAATTTTCAATCTCTCACTTCTGAGGTCTGAGGTTCCCAGTTGCTTGAATAGGGCATCAATAATACCGGTGCCCAAGATGAGCAAGGTTACGTGCCTCAATGACTTTCGACCAGTGGCAATAACGTCTGTGGTGATGAAGTGCTTTGAGAGGTTGATTATGGTGCAAATCAACTCCTACCTCGACAAGAATCTCGACCCACTGCCGTTCGCTTACTGCCGCAACAGATCAACGGTGGATACGATCTCACTGACTCTGGACCGCTTGCAAACAGAAACTCATATGTCGGGCTGTTATTCATTGACTACAGCTCGGCGTTTAACCCCAGCATTCCCTCCAAGGTGATTACCAAGCTCTCAGATCTGGATCTCTGCGCATCCCTCTGCAATTGGATCCTCGACTTCCTCATCCACAGACCACAGTCTGTCCATATTGGTGGATATGTGTCATCCTCAATAATAATAAGCATGGGAGCACCTAAAGGCTGTGTGCACAGCCTCCTGCTGTACTCACTCTATACTCATGACTGTGTAGCTGGACATAGAGCGAACTCCATCATCAAGTTTGCCGGCGACACCATTGTTGTGGGACGAATCACTGATGGTGACGAGTCCGAGTATAGAAGTGAGATCGACCGATTGACCAAATGGTGCCAGCACAATAAACTGGCTCTCAACCCCAGCAAAACCAAGGTATCGATAGTGGACTTTGGAAGGGGTAGGATAGGGACCCACAATCCCGTTTATATCAACGGGACGATGGTGGAAAGGGTCAAGAATTTCAAATTCCGAGGCGTGCGTATTTCCGAAGATCTTTCCTGGAAAACTAGTGTCTTTCCTGGTTCCAGCACACTGATGCAATCATCAGCGCCTCTACTTTCTGTTAAGATTACGGAGAGTCGGTATGTCAAAGAGGACTCTCTCGTACTTCTGCAGGTGCACAGTAGAAAGCATACTGACTGGTTGCATCATGGCTTGGTTCGGAAACTTGAGCGTCCAGGAGCAGAAATGAATGCAGATAGTTGTGAACACTGCCCAGTCCATCATCGGCTCTGACCTCCCCACCATCGAAGAGATCTATGGCAGTGCTGCATCAAAAAGGCTGCCAACAGCATCAAGGACCCACACCATCCTGGCCACACACTCATCTCTCTGATGTCATCAGGTAGAAGGGTACAGGAGCCTGAAATCTGTTACATCCAAGTTCAGGAATAGCTACTTCCCCACAGCCATCAGGCTATTAAACTCGCCATCAAACAAACTCTGAACTATAACGACCTGTTGCACTTGTTCTGTTTATTTATGTGTATATGTATGCGCTATGCTATATAGACACACTGAACTGTTCTGTATACTCTGCCTACAATACTCTGTTGTGCTGCAGCAAGCAAGAATTTCATTGTCCTATCTGGGACACATAACAATAAACTCTCTTGATTGAGAATCTTGAGAGAGCGAGCGAGAGAGAGAGAGAGATGGGGGGAGAGAGAGAGGGGGGGAGAGAGAGAGGAGAGAGAGAGAGGGGGAGAGTTCGAGGGGAGAGAGGGGGGAAGAAAGAGTTAGAGGGGGAGAGGGCGGATAGGGGAATAAAACCTTCCACTCCATATTCTTTTACCTGTCTCCATCATTCCTTATCTCTCTCTCTCTCTCTCTCTCTCTCTCTCTCTCTCTCTCTCTCTCTCTCTCTCTCTCTCTCTCTCTGTCTCTCTGTCTCTCTGTCTCTCTCTCTCTCTGTCTCTCTGACTCTCTGTCTCTCTGTCTCTCTGTCTTTCTGTCTCTGTCTCTCTGTCTCTCTGTCTCTCTGTCTCTCTGTCTCTCTGTCGCTCTGTCTCTCTGTCTCTCTGTCTCTCTGTCTCTCTGTCTCTCTGTCTCTCTGTCTCTCCGTCTCTCCGTCTCTCCGTCTCTCTCTCCGTCCCTGTCTCAGTCTCTGTCTCTGTCTCTCTCTCTCTCTGTCTCTCTCTCTCGTTCGAATCCAAACGGTTTCTGTAACCGACTCCTCGCGGCTCCCGCCCTTTACGCGGCCAATCAGACGCTGTCTCCAAGGGGACTCGCGTCCAATCACATAATGCGGTCACTCGACGTCCAATCAGCCGCTGTCGTAAAGGGGATTGCGTCCAATCACCGACCAGCTTCCCTTAAAATCAGCGCCGGTCTAATTTCTAGCCAATCACCAATCAGATTCCCTTCGAATTCCTGTCCAATCGACAAACCGGTCTACTTCCAGGAGCAGAGGGGAAGGGAGGAGAGGAGAGGAAAGGAGAAGAGGAGAGGGAGGGGAGGAGAGGGGAGGGGAGGAGAGGGGAGTCAATGGAAGTAAGCACGCAGGTACAGCAGGCAGTGAAGAAAGCGAATGGAATGTTGTCCTTCATAACAAGAGGATTTGAGTATAGGAGCAAATAGGTTCTTCTGTAGTTCTACAGGGCCCTTGTTGGACCACACCTGCAGTATTGTGTGAAGTTTTGATCCCCCTAATTTGAAGAAGGACATTCATGCTGTTGAGGGGGTGCAGCGTAGGTTTACAAGGTTAATTCCCGGGATTGCGGGACTGTCATATGCTGAGACAATGGAATGGCGGGGTTTGTCTACTCTGGAGTTTGGAAGGATGAGAGGATATCTTACTGAAACATATATGATTATTAAGGGTTTGGACACAATAGAGGCAGGAAACATGTTCCCGATGTTGGGGGAGTCCAGAACCAGGTGCCACAGTTTAAGAATAAGGGGTAAGCCATTTAGAACGGAGGTGAGGAAACACTTTTTTCACACAGAGTTGTGAATCTGTGGAACTCTCTGCCTCAGAGGGCGGTGGAGGCAGGTTCACTGGATACTTTCATGAGAGAGCTAGATAGGGCTCTTAAAGATAACGGAGTCAGGGGATACGGGGAGAAGGCAGAAACGGGTTTCTGATTGGGGTTGATCAGCCATGATCACATTGAATGGCGGTGCTGGCTCGACAGGACGAATGTCCTACTCCTGCACCTATTGTGAACATCTCTCTCTCCCAGGAAGGTTCCTCAATAGGACCGTCCACCTGGAGATCGCCAGTGGTAAGTTAATCAGTTAGGGTATCAATTGGGAGAGGAGAGGAGGAAGCATCAAATATTAATTTAGTTGAGTTTCCACGCTGTATCTCCAAATTAAACTAGTGTGTGAACGGACGATCGCTGGTCGGCGCGGACTCGGTGGGCCGAAGGGCATGTTTCCGCGCTGTATCTCTAAACTAAACTAGTGTCGGGCCCGTACGAAGCTTTTCAAAAAGGGGGGTGGCATGACAGGATTACAAAAAAATTAAGTGAAATAATGTGCGCGCAGCACACATCACGAGCACGAAGCGCGTAGTCCCTCGCGGCCAGGGTCCAGGGGTTTTAGCTCTAGGGTTCTAGGATTTTTGGAGTTTTAGCTCCGCGATTTTAGATGCTCTCTTGTGCATTCTGAGCCTTATTTTCGAGAATTTTTGCACCAAATTTATGACCAATATTTCATAAATAATTTTTGATTGAGTCAAGTAATGAGTGGGTGGAATGGGATGATTGGGGTCATTGTTGTTTACATTTTTTTAAATCAAGAATTGAAGTTGTCCTTGTTTTAATAATCAAATTGTACGGTTGTAAAATGTTATGTAAAATGTTATAAAGGAGCATGCTTAAACTGCAAATAAAATACTGTAAGTTTTTGCAGTAAAGAAAACTTTTTTTTAGAAAATGTTTCGTGTGTTGATTTGATTGCCTGTTAGTCTGTGTTAATGTGTGCAGTGTACCTTTTAATGGTCCTCCTGACCTAACAACTTCACATCACATCAATTTCAACATGGAATAGTGATATGAATACAACATTTAGTTCGACCAATTTCCATGATGAAAATTGAAGTCAAACCAAATGGTGCATTTACTTTCAAACTAACCTATTTCACTCTCATATTATTATGACAAATTCTAGTTCCATGATGACTCATATACAAGATCTCAAATCACATTTTGAATTCTCAAACACAATGTGATTGTGAATAATAGCGGAGCTGCCAAGTTTCACCGAATATTTCCGTATTTTGATGGCTGAAAATCAGTATTTTATTGGGGAAATCGGTATTTCTCAATTAAATGCAATAGAACGTACGACACAGAAACCGGATTTTTGAAAATCAGTATTTTACATGCCAGCTCATGTGTTCTCAAATATCAGTATGGAATACTGAAAATCAGTTCTACTGAATTATGAAACCATTTTTGAAATGTGAATTTATAATTCTTGATTTTGATTCAATCAGATCTCTATACTTATTAAACTGTGATCTTGGATGTGGATGTGTGTGTGTGTGTGTGTGTGTGTGTGTGTGTGTGTGTGTGTGTGTGTGTGTGTGTGTGTGTGTGTGTGTGCGTGCGTGTGTGCGTGTGTGCGTGTGTGCGTGTGTGCGTGTGTGCGTGTGCGCGTGTGCGCGTGCGTGCGTGCGTGCGTGCGTGCGTGTGTGTTGTCATATCTTTGCAAAAGAAAAACGACGAGGTAACGGTAAAATGTTTACATATTCAAGTAGAGATTTTTCCCATGGAGTCCAAAATCGCCTTATCTGAAATTTGCAGGCTTTATTTCTCGAGTTATTACTGAAAATGATCAAGAATCTGGAAAAAAACATCGAATTTAAAAACCACTGTCTTTCGGTGATGACGTCACAATGGGTCTGCTCCGTGCGCCCTTCTCCCCCCCATGACCGTACGAACCTTGTCAAAGAGGAGGGTGGCATGGCAGGATTACATACATTTTATGTGAAATAAGTGCACGCAGCGCATATCACAAGCGCGAAGTTCAAAGACCCTTGCGGCCGCTGTCCAGGGCCCGCTTAAGGGCCCAGGGAGCTCTAAGGTTTTAGATGCTCTCTGGTGCATTATTAACCATAATTTGTAGCATTTTGCACCAAATTTCTGACAAATATTTCAGAAATAATTTTGATTGAGTCAAGAATAATAAGTGGTTGGAATGGGATGAATGGGGTCATTGATGATTGGGGTCATACATTTTTTTAAATCAAGAATTGAAGCTATCCTTGTTTTAATAATCAAGTTGTACTGTAAAATGTTGTGTAAAATGTTATAAAGGAACATACAAACTGCAAATAAAATACTGTAAGTTTTTGCAGTAAATAAAATCTTTTTTTTGAAAATGTTTTGTGTGTTGATTTGATTGCGTGTTACTGTTCGACTGTGTTAGTGTGTGCACATTAAAAATATGATGCAAATTGAAAGTCGCAAACTATGGAATACATATTTTCAGTATTGTTATCAAGGAAAAGAAAGCAGTTACAATTGTTTGCTATTATTCATATGGAGGAGAAAATATAATTGCTCTAAAACCTACCTTAATTTTGCAATCTCATAAAAGATATTCCCCATTCCCTCTCCCCCCTCCTCCTTCCTCCTCTCTCTCCCTCCCCCTTCCCTCTCTCTCTGCCCCCTCCCTCCCCCTTCTCTCAAACCCCCTCTCGCCCTCTCACATCCCCCACTCTCTCCCTCCCTCTCCCTCTCCTTCCCTCCCACGCAGCGAAGATCTGACTCCGCGCCGCAGACACCGCAGCCCCCCACCCCCCCCCCCCTGGCCAAGTGAAACGGGCACTCCCGCAACGCAATGTTCCACTACTTACCTGGAGTAGACACGAGGCATCGAGGTGATTGTGTGGGGTGCAAATGGAGATCTGAACCCGCCCGGGCCCACTGCGCGCGCACGGAGAGACAGCGTCATTTTGCCCCAACTGCACAGTAGTTTTCTCTGGATTTTTTTACTCTGGGAAAAAAACACCTTGGCCGGAGGCCCCCTAGATTTTGAGGCCCAAGGCTTCAGCCTATGAAGCCTATAGATAAATCCGGCCCTGCCTAGCCCCCCGCCCCTAGATCACGAGTTCCCAAGCTTAAGCTTGTGAAGCTTATACGTAAATCCGGCCCTGATCTTACAGCTTTAGGTGGGATAGTTCTATTGTTGTCCTGGTTTGAACGCCTGCCCTCCCTCCTGGAGAGAAAGTGAAAGGGATAGAGTGTGAAACGGAGAATTGTTTCCTCGAAGATAGACACAAAAAGCTGGAGTAACTCAGCGGAACAGGCAGCATTTCTGGAGAAAAGGGATGGGTGACGTTTCAGGTCGAGACCTGAATTAGTATTGTGAGAGAGAGAGGGGAGGGAGAGGGAGAGAGGAGGGGGGGATAGTTAGTATTGTGTTAATGAGAGAGGAGAGAGACAGGGGAGAGAGACTGGAGAGGGAGAGGAGGGAAGGGGAGAGATGGGGAGAGAGAGGGGGGAGGGGGGAGATTTTGAAAAGGATTTCAAATCCTGTACGCAGGCAGGTGGGACTAGTGTAGATGTGGCGCACCTAAGACGGTGTGACCACCTTGATTTAATTTATTTGATGGTGCATTGGCAGTTTATAATGTGCAGCAGTGAGGCGGAACGTCTATGTCACTCCAGTTGCTGCGGGGACTGGAAACAGCAGGGCACTTCCCACATCTCGGCAGAAGCAATCTGGGGATGAATTAAGACGCACCGTGTCCTCATTTGCTATCTCTCACCTGCGTTTATACAGGTCGGTAGACTGTCGGGACCATACAAATATGCACTTATGGGGTTGAATATGGTTGTGTGAAGTTTCTCTATTGTTTTGGGGTGTTAAGAATGTTGAAGTTAGTGGGTTACTGGTTGCTAATGTTTCTGTGTGCTGTGTTGGAAGATATAATAACGTGTAGCATGGCCATGATTCTTGACAGGTCATTCCACAACCTGTGGTGGTTGCAGTGGTTGTAATGAGGATATGGTATAGTAAAAAGGCCAAATGTCAACTTTTAGCATGTTGCTGGAAATGTGCATTGAAGGTTAATTAAGTGCCTAATAATATTTATTGATGTGTAAAATCAAAAATACAAGTGTGTAAATCACATAGGGAGTGTATCAAGTACTAGGGAAACATAGGAAAGAACTGGCTGTGAATGAAACTGTAACATAATGGATGTGTTTGGGAGAGGCAAAATGGATGACTGAAGTGATGATAAGAGCAATGTTTTGTGTTTACATGATTATTGAATAAAACAACCAGCAGAAGCAATCTGGGAATGAATTAAGACGCACCGTGTCCTCATTTGCTATCTCTCACCTGCTTTTATACAGGTTATCTATCTGCCTTACGGTGCCCATTCCTGGGACCCGTAACATAGAGGGTACATGTTCGCCAGTGTGAGCAAGTTGGGCTGAAGGGCCTGTTTCCGCGCTGTACGACTCCACTACTAGCTGGCTTTTATGGACAGGAATGTGTGTTGGAGAAACGAGAGGGGATTTGGCCCGAATATCGGCAAATTTAGGGCCAACCAAGAAATGTCAACTGGGTTGGCATGGGCAAGATCGAGTGGAGGGGGGGGGGAGAGGGAGGAAGGGAGAGAGAAATGAGGAAGTATTCACCTTCGCGACAGTGCGATGCTCCCTCTGTCCTGGCTCTCTCTCTCTCTCCCTCTCTCTCCTTCTCCCTCCCTCCGTCTCTCCTAATCCCTCCCTCTCTCTAGTTTCTCCATCTCCCCTCCTTCACTCCCAACCTCTACTGGGTGGCTCAGCGGCAGAGTTCTTATCTCACAGCGCCAGAGACCCGTGTTTGATCCTGACCACTGGTGCTGTCTGTATGGAGTTAGCACGTTTCCCTGTGATCTGCGTGGGTTTTCTCCGGGTGCTCCGGTTTCCTCCCGCACTCCAACGACATGCGGGTTTGTCCTGTATTTGGCTGCGGTAAAGATTGTAAATTGTCCCTCGTGTGTGTTGGATAGTGTAAGTGTGCGGGGTTCGCTGGTCGGCACGGACTCGGTGGGCAGAAGGGCCTGTTTCCGAGCTGTGTCTGTAAACTAAACTCGACTAAAATGGTTGAAGAACAGAATTAAAATATCGAGTTTTCCACAAAGTATAAAAAACGCGTTTACTTTATTTGGAAGAACAGTAAATAATGTACAGTTTCAATGGACAGTTGTGTATCTCGAGTGGGAGAGAGTGTGACAGGGACGGGGAGAGGGAGGGAGAGAGAGTGAATGAAGGAGGGATAGAGAGAGGGAGGGACAGAGGAAGATGGAGAGGGAGGGAGGGGCGAGGGAGGGAGGGGGAGAAGGACGGAGGGGGAGAGGGAGGGAGGGGAGCGGAAGGGATGGGGAGAGGTAGGCAGGGGGAGAGGTAGGGAGACTGATAGGTAGGGAGGGGGAGGTAGAGAGGGGGAGAGGTAGGGAGGAGGAGAGGTGGGGAGGAGGAGAGGTGGGGAGGGGGAGAGGTAGGGAGGGGGAGAGATAGCGAAGGGGGAGATAGGGAGGGGGAGAGATAGGGAGGGGGAGATAGGGAGGGGGGAGATAGGGAGGCGGGAGATGGAGAGGAGGGAGAGAGGGAATGAGTGTGTGGGAGTTTTGGACCGTTTGAGAGGGGAGAGAGGGAGGGAGAGAGTGAGGGAGGGAGAGAGGGGTGAAGAGATGCCTCTGTCTTTTTTCATCCTCTCCTGGTTTCTGCTCCTCGGTTTCGAAGGAAAGGTTGGAATGTGTGTTAGTACCTACTCTCTAGCACTATCCCCCTCTCACTCTCTCCTCCTCTCACCCCCTTCTCCCTTTCCCCCTCTCCGTCTCCCCCACCCCTCTCCCTCTCCCCCTCTCTTTCTCCCCCTCTCTCTCAGCCTCACTCACTCTCACCCCTCACCTCTCCCATCTTCCCCCTTCTCTCGCTCTTCCCCTCTCTCTTCCCTCTTTCCTGCCCATATCTCTCTTCACTCCCTCTCTCTCCCCCTCTATATTTCCACCCCCCTACCTCTCTCCCCTAGCTCTCTCCCTAATTCTCCCCACCCTCTTTCCAACCCTAACTCTCTGTCCCCTCTCTCTCCTCCTCCTCCTCTCTCCCCTTCTTACCTTATGTGGACCATGTCCAGGACAAAGGGAGATTTGGTCACTTGGAGACTCAACTATATCTGCAAGTGTCAAAGAAGAGGGGAGTGAGCGGGGGCCCAGCGGGGGTGGCGGGGACCAGCGGGGGGAGATGAAGTTGGCGTGGGCCCAGCGGGGTGGCATGGGCCTAGCGGGGGGGGGGTGTGAAGGTGGCGTGGGCCCAGCGGGGGAGGGGGTGTAGGTGGCGTGGGCACAGCAGGGGGGGTGAAAGTGGCGTTGGCCAAGCGGGGAGGGGCGAAGGTGCCGTGGGCCCAGCGGGGGTAGCGTGGGCCCATCGGGGGGGAAGAAGGTGGCGTGGGCCCAGCGGGAGGGGGGGTGAAGGTGGCGTGGGCCCAGCGGGTGTCCAGCGGGGGGGGGCTGAAGTTGGCGTGGGCCCAGCATGGGTCAGTGGGGGTGGCGTGGGGAGGAAGATGGCTTGGGCCCCGGCGGCGGGGGCAGCGGGCCACGCCACAGCGGTGTCTGGTGTTCGGGTGAAAGCCGCTGGGTTAAGATTCAGCCACTACCGACGGGGGACCGGTCTCCTGGTCGCCGGGCTGGCCGATGGCGAGGCTCCGACGCCGACGCCTGCAACGCAATATTCGACTACTTACCTGGAGTAGACGCAAGGCGTCGAGCTCAACGTTCGGAGTCAAATGGCAGCGTGATCCCGCCCGGGCCCACTGCGTACGCATTGTCGCATTTTTTTTCTCTTCTCCCAAATCACCCAACGGCCGGAACCAGAATTTCGGGCGATTTCCGACAAAGTGAGAACGCTGATTGGGCTCCGATTTTTTTTCTCTCGGGATTTTTTTTAACTCGGGGAAAAAAGGGGGGTGCGGTCGCACCCAACGCACCCCCCCCCCCTTCGGACGACCATGAGTGTGTGAACGGGCGACTGCTGGTCGGCGCGGACTCGGTGGGTCGAAAGGCCTATTTCTGCGCTGAATCTCTGAAGTAAAAAAAAAGGAAAAGGGAGAGGGCGATATTTTGGTGCGAGAAAATGCAGTTTCCGCCTCGTATCCTCGAAAAATCGTCATTCTCGCCTTATTCTGCGGTCTTCTCTTGGTGATCATGATCTTCTCTGGAATTGTGGTTGCGTTTCGGATTAGGGTGTGTGGATGGGGAGCGAGGGGGAAGAGAGAGGGTGGCAGTGAGATAGAGGGAGAAGAGAGAGAGGGGGAAGAGAGAGAGAGCGGGAAGAGAGACAGGGGGAAGAGCGGGAGGGCCAAGGGAGAGGAGGAAGAGAGAGCAGGGGAGAGAGAGAGTGAGGAGAGAGAGAGTGAGGAGAAGGAGAGGGGGAGAGTGAGAGAGATGGGGACGAGAGAGAGGGGGAAGAGAGGAGGGAGAGGGAAAGGGGGATAGAACTTAGGCCAAAGGCCACAACTCAGGCCTATAAAACAGGCCGGGGGCCCACAACATGCTCGGAAGCCCAGAACCTAGGCCTGGAGCCTATAACACAGGCTCGGTGCCTACAACACAACCATAAGGCCTGCAAAACACAGGATTGGAGGTCCAGAATGTAGGCCAGAACGAAGGCCAAAGCCCACAACCAGGCCTGGAGCCTTCAATACAGCCCAACGCCTACAACACAGGCTCTGAGGCCCAGAGCTTAGGCCAAAGCCCAGAACTTGGGCCAAAGCATAAAACACAGACCTGGAGCCTATAATACAGCCCTGTGGCCTACAAAACACAGGCTTGTGGCGCCAGAACTTAGGCCAAAGCCCAGAACGTAGACCCGGAAACTATAACACAGGCCTAGAGCCTAGAATACGGCCCTTCTTCTTGTGAATGAAACATAAATAAACCAAAGGAATAATTGGATCTCAAGCCGGGTGTTGAGCAGCCAGGTTATTGTCTCTGCGTCAATGTCTGCCAGGCCCTGAGCTCCATTTGGTGGGTGGTAGAGTGGGCACTCAGAGATGAAATGGTTGGTTGTCTCTTGTCCTGCTCTGCATTCACAGGCTGGGCTATGGTGGTGCCCCTTCTCCACATGCTGGCATTGAAATGCCCAACTCCAGTACCAAGTCTGTTGAGCTTCACTCATGCTCCTCTGGGGAGGTCAGACACTGGACAGCTTTATAACCATATAACCATATAACAATTACAGCACGGAAACAGGCCATCTCGGCCCTTCAAGTCCGTGCCGAACACTTATTCTCACCTAATCCCATCTACCTGCACACAGACCATAACCCTCCATTCCTTTCCCGTCCATATACCTATCCAATTTATTTTTAAATGATAAAATCGAACCTGCCTCCGCCACTTCCACTGGGAGCTCATTCCACACAGCTACCACTCTCTGAATAAAGAAGTTCCCCCTCGCGTTACCCCTAAACTTCTGTCCCTTAATTCTCAAATCATGTCCTCTTGTTTGAATCTTCCCTACTCTCAATGGAAAAAGCTTATCCACGTCAACTCTGTCTATCCCTCTCATCATTTTTAAGACCTCTATCAAGTCCCCCCTTAACCTTCTGCGCACCAAAGAATAAAGACCTTACTTGTTCAACCTTTCTCTGTAATTTAGTTGCTGAAACCCAGGCAACATTCTAGTAAATCTCCTCTGTACTCTCTCTATTTTGTTGACATCTTTCCTATAATTTGGCGACCAAAACTGTACTCCATACTCCAGAATTGGCCTCACCAATGCCTTGTACAATTTTAACATTACATCCCAACTTCTATACTCAATGCTCTGATTTATTTATTTATTTATTTATTTATTTTAATTTTTATTTATTAGAAGTACATTACATTACAACCACATACATTACTACTCGTCATTTATATCTTCTTACAATTAATGTACTCCATTTATTTTTTACACTAGAAAAGGAAAAGATTGAAAGAAAGTGAAGGAAAAAGTGAAAGTGTAGAAAATGTGACAACCAAAAAGGACGAAGACCCTATAAGAGCAAAATTAAAAACAAAAGAAAAAGAGTTAAGGAATAGACCCTAGAAAAGAAAGAGAAAGAGAAAGAGGAAAAAGAGACAAACAAATATTTTTATGAGCATTACGTAAATGGGACATACCAACTCTTCAACTATCATCCCCCCTTACCTGACCTCAATTTTGTTTTAAGTACTTTTGCACCCTATATTTGTAATAATTCTATAAATGCAGACCACGTCAGGTGGAAGTGATCTGGTTTACCTGCTAGGAGGAGTCTTATCTCTTCTAGGTGTAATGTTTCAAACATATTTGAAATCCACATATTTATAGTTGGTATTGGAGCCTTCATCCAAAATTTTAGAATTAGCTTTTTTCCAGTTATTAACCCATAGTCCATTAGTTTCTTTTGAAACACATTTAGTTCTGGACCATCTTCCGTTATTCCGAAGATAATCCATTCTGCTTTGGGTATCAGTCTTGTTTTAAATAACTTTGTAAAGATTTCAAAAATTTCATTCCAAAATTTTTGAATTTTTGTACAGAAAACGAATGAGTGCGCTATAGTAGCTTCTTGGGATTGACATTTATCACAAATAGATGATACATTTGGGAAAATTTTATGAATTTTAGTTTTCTAATAATATAATCTATGTAAAATTTTAAATTGTATTAAAGTGTGTCTTACATTAATCGAGCATTTATGCACGTTTAATAAGTATTCATTCCAACTTTCCTTTGAAATTTTAATAGCTAACTCTTGTTCCCAGTCTCTTCTGATACCCTCCGTAGATGGTATTTGTACATTTAAGATAATATTATACAAATATGATATTAAGTTTGCTGATTCCGCTTTTATCTGCATTGCCTCGTCCAATACATCTACTGGGTTATTATAATGATCTTTTGTATATTTTTCAAATAGTCGCATATTTGAAAATATTTAAAATATTGATTATTTCCGAGTTTATATTTTATTTGTAAATGTTGAAATGAAAGTAATTTTCCAGTTTCATACGTCACCAAGCGTTTTAATTCATAGTCTATCCCAATGTGTAAATGCTTTATCTATAATAGAAGGATTAAACGAAGGGTTATTAACTATAGGTAATAAAAGTGATAAATGTCTTAATTATAAGTTTTGTTTTATTTGTTTCCAAATTCGGATTGTACTATGAATAATTGGGTTCTTATTATAATTTATGTTATTCAATTTCATTGGAGAAAGGAGGATCGCTCCAATGTTTCAAGAGGAGCAATCCTCTTTCTCCATTACAATCCAGTCCACTTGCTGGGCGGAGTTATTCATCAGTTGAATCATATTTTTAATATTTACTGACCAATAATAATACATAAAATTAGGTAGTGCTAAACCCCCTAATACTTTAGGTTTATTCAGATGAGTTTTTTGTATTCTATGTGATTTATAGTCCCATATAAAATTAGTGATATCTGAGTCGAGTTTAAAAAAAAACTTCTTTGGTAAGTATATAGGAATTGATTGAAATAGGTATAAAATTTGTGGTAGAAAGATCATTTTTATTGCGTTTATTCGGCCTATTAAAGACATCGGGAGCGTTTTCCAGAATTTAATTAGTGTGTTTAATTTATTAAGTACGGGGTCAAAATTTGCCCTAAACATACCTTGATATGTTCTGGTAATTTCGATTCCCAAGTATTTAAATTTTTCTGTAGCTATTTTAAAAGGGAATTTTAAAAGATGTGTTGAATCTTTCGGTTTTATTGACATAATTTCACTTTTATTCCAATTTATTCTATATCCAGAAAAAGGTCCAAAGTCTTCAATTAAATTTAATATATTTGGTATAGTGATTTGAGGTTTTGTAATGTACAGTAATATATCATTCGCGTATAAAGATATTTGCTCTGATTTATAAAGGCCAGCGCATCAAAAGCTTTCTTTACCACCAAATCTACATGAGATTCTACCTTCAGGGAACTATGCACAGTTATTCCTACATCACTCTGTTCCACCGCATTCCTCAATTCGCTACCATTTACCATGTACGTCCTATTTTTATTTGTCCTGACAAGATGTAGCACCTCACACTTATCAGCATTAAACTCCATCTGCCATCTTTCAGCCCACTCTTCTCTGTAGACTTTGAAAATCTACTTCATTAACCACACCACCACCTATCTTAGTATCATCTGCATACTTACTAATCCAATTTACCACACCATCATCCAGATCATTGATGTGTATAACAATCAACACTGGACCCAACACAGATCCCTGAGGCACCCCACTAGTCACCGGCCACCAACCTGACAAACAGCCATCCACTATTACTCTCAGGCATCTCCCATTCAGCCACTATTGAATCCATCTTGTTACTCCACCATTAATACCCAACAATTGAACCTTCTGAACCAACCTTCCATGTGGAACAATGTCAAAGGCCTTACTGAAGTCCATATAGACAACATCCACCGCTTTACCCTCATCAATTTCCCTAGTAACCTCTTCAAAAAATTCAAGAAGTTTAGTCAAACATTACCTTCCAGGCACAAATCCATGTTGACTGTTCCTAATCGGACACTGTTTATCCAGATGCTTGTATATATTATCTCTAAGTATCCTTTCCATTAATTTGCGCACCACTGACTTCAAACTAACAGGTCTATAATTGCTAGGTTTTCTCTTAGAACCCTTTTGAAGCAATGGAACAACATGCGCAGTACGCCAATCCTCCGGCACCATTCCCGTTTCTAGTGACATCTGAAATATTTCTGTCATAGCCCCTGCTATTTCTACACTAACTTCCCTCAATGTCCTAGGGAATATCCTGTCAGGACCAGGAGTCTTATGCACTTTTATATTTTTCAAAAGTGTCAGTACTTCCTCTTCTTTGAATCTCATAGTTTCCATAGCTACTCTACTTGATTCCCTTACCTCACATAATTTAATATCCTTCTCCTTGGTGAATACCGAAGAAAAGAAATTATTCAAAATCTCCCCCATCTCTTTTGGCTCTGCAGATAGCTGTCCACTCTGACTCTCTAATGGACCAATTTTATCCCTCGTTATCCTTTTGCTATTAATAAAGCTATAGAAACCCTTTGGATTTACTTTCACCTTACCTGCCAAAGCAACCTCATATCTTCTTTTAGCTTTTCTAATTTCTTTCTTAAGATTCTTTTTACATTCTTTATACTCCTCAAGCACCTCATTTACTCCATGCTGCCTATAATTATTGTAGATCTCTCTCTTTTTCCAAACCAGGTGTCCAATTTCCCATGAAAACCATGGCTCTTTCCATTTATTACTATTTCCTTTCAACCTAACAGGGACATAAAGATTCTGTACTCTAAATATTACACCTTTAAATGTCCTCCATTTCTCTTCTACATCCTTCCCATAAAACAATATGTCCCAATTCACACCTTTTAAATCCTTTCGCATCTCCTCAAAGTTACCCTTTTTCCAATCAAAAATCTCAAACCTTGGACCATTTCTGACCTTCTCCATAATTATATTGAAACTAATGGTATTGTGATCACTGGACCCGAAGTGCTCCAACACATACCTCCGCCACCTGACCTGTCTCATTTCCTGACAGGAGGTCAAGCACTGCCCCTTCTCTAGTAGGTACCTCTATGTATTGCTGCAAAAAACTATTCTGCACACATTTCACAAACTCCAAACCATCCCGCCCTTTTACAGAATGTGTTTCCCAGTCTATGTGTGGAAAATTGAAATCTCCCACAATCACTACCTTGTGCTTACTACTAATATCTGCTATCTCCTTACATATTTGCTCTTCCAATTCTCGCTCCCCATTTGGCGGTCTATAATACACCCCTATAAGTGTTGCTACACCTTTCCCATTTGCTTTACCTGGTGAAGAGACATAGCTGTGTAATGGAGATGAGGTTGCCTTCCACTGCTGTGACCACTTGGTGGCTATTCTGTGTGCTTTGGTCTCAGTTGGCTGGATGGATGCTAGGAGTTGTTTTCCATATGGAGCAGAGGGGTGACAGGGGTTCAGTCGGGTTGGCCTCTGCTATCTGCTGATAGCCTGATGGAGGAGTGATCTCACAGCCCTCAGAGCCTATAATACAGTCCAGTGGCCCAGAATTCAGTCCCAGAGCCTACAACACAGGCCCAGAGCCTAAAACACAGGCCCAGAGCATATAACTCAGGCCCAGAGCCTATAGCACAGGCCTGGAGCCTATAACTCAGGCCTGGAGCCTAAAACGCAGGCCTGAAGACTATAACACAGGCCTGGAGCCAATAGCACAGGCCCAGAGCCTATAACACAGGCTCATAGCCTATAACACTGGCCTGGAGCCGATAACACAAGCCTGGTGCCTATGACACAGGCCTGGAGCCTGTGACACAGGCCTCAAGCCTATGACACAACCCCGGAGCATATGACACAACCCTGGAGCCTATGACACAACTCTGGAGCCTATGACACAAACCTGGGGCCTAATGACCCAACCCTGGATCCTCTGACACAAGCTTGGGGCCTATGACACAGCCCTGGAGACTATGACACAAGCCTGGGGCCTACGAAACACAGGCTCGGAAGTTTCAGAATTTAGGCGAAAGCTCAAAACACAGGCATGGGGCCTAAAATACAGGAACTGAGCCCACAACTCATGCCCGGAGCCTATAAAACAGCACTGAGGCCTACGAAACAGGCCCAAAATCCCAGGACTTCGGGCAATATCCGGAACACAGGCCTGGGGCCTAAAACAGTGGGCCGATGCCAATGCACAAAACATTTGAACCAAAGAGCATTATCTATATTATTAAAAGTAAAATCTTGACCACTTCCTGTTTTTCTGTTTCGTGGTTTTAGAAAAAACACTGCCACTTATGGCTGTGATTTTTGGCCACCTTACTCAGAGTCCCCCTCCGCTGTGCAGGACAAGAGGAATTTCCCATCGATGAAAAATAAAAGAGTTATTAATGTTTAAAAATGTTGACATTCTCTCTGCTGCCCCCGCTGGTGGGAGGAGGGGAGGGACTATAACACCCGGAATTGTTGTGCCTCACTCAGTCTTTGCAAGATGGAGGAAGCGAGAGGGTGACGTCTCTCTGAGCTGTGAATAATACTGTACACATTTCTACTCAAAACTGTGAGTGCCCTTAATGTGGTTCTAAAATGTTTGCAAAAATTGTATTCTTGGTACTCAAATGTTTTCAGAAATTGTATTTCTTGGTTTTATAATGTTTGCAGAAAGTGTATTGGTTCTAAAATGTTTGCAGAAATTGTATTTCTTGGTTTTGAAATGTTTGCTGAAAGTGTATTGGTTCTGAAATGTTTGCAAAAATTGTATTTGTTGGTTCTTAAATGTATGCAGAAATTGTATTTCTTGTTTCGAAAATGTTTGCAGAAATTGTATTTCTTGGTTCTAAAATGTTTGCAAAAATTGTATTTCCTGGTTCTAAAATGTTTGCAACAATTGTATTTCTTGGTTCTAAAATGTTTGCAAAAATTGTATTTCTTGGTTCAAAAATGTTTGCAGAAATTGTATTTCTTGGTTTTAAAATGTTTGCAGAAAGTGTATTGGTTCTAAAATGTTTGCAAAATTGTATTTGTTGATTCTAAAATGTTTGCAGAAATTGTATTTCTTGGTTCTAAAATGTTTGCAGAAATTGTATTTCTTGGTTCTAAAATGTTTGCAGAAATTGTATTTCTTAGTTTTAAAATGTTTGCAGTGTGTATTGGTTCTAAAATGTTTGCAGAAATTGTATTTCTTCGTTTTAAAATGTTTGCAGAAAGTGTATTGGTTCTAAAATATTTGCAAAAATTGTATTTCTTGGTTCTAAAATGTTTGCAGAAAGTGTAAAGGTTCTAAATTGTTTGTCTTCCTTCTAAAATGCTTGCAACAGTTTGCGGATGGAAAAGCGTTAATAAACATTTTATTAGATCAGGACTGTTTGATGCAAAATTGGCGCTCATTCCGTGACTTCTGCTTAGTGGCAAGATTGTGCTGCGTGCGTCATTTCCAGTTAGTGGCAAGATGGCGCTGTGTGCAGAAGGCCCAGATCGAAGACGGCGTTGATAAATCCAAGAGAGCTTACTGCTAGGTATATGGTGAGTGTGTTTGTTGAACGTTATTTAAAGCATGTTTTTGCTTTAGCAGCAGCTGTAGGGGAGGCTTAAAACGTTTGAATCATTCGGTTAAGACACTGTATGTTTATCACGTTCTGAAGTTACTTGGCATTTTAGTATTTGTGTGTGTGTGCGTGCGTGCGTGCGTGCGTGCGTGCATGTGTGTGTGTTTCTGAGTGTGTGTCTGCCTGTGTGTACATGTCTGTGTGTGTTTCTGAGTGTGTGTGTGTCTGTGTGTTTGTGTGTTTGCGTGTGAGTCTGTGATTCTGTGTGAGTGTGTGTGTGTGTATGTGTGGCTGTCTGTGTGTGTGTGTGAGTCTGTGTGTGAGTGTGTGTGTGTGAGTCTGTGTGAGTGTGCCTGAGTCTGTGTGTGTGAGTCTGTATGTGTGCCTGTGTGTGTGTGAGCCTGTGTGTGTGAGTCTGTGTGTGTGTGTGGGTGTGTGTGTGTGTGTGAGAGAGAGCATGTGAGTGTGTGTGTGTGTGAGTCTGTCTGTGTGTGAGTGTGTGAGTCTGTGTGTGTGTGTGAGAGTGAGTGTGTGTGAGTCTGTGCCTGTGCGACTGTGACTGTGTCTGTATGTGTGTCTGTTGGTGTTTCTGGGTGTGTGTGTGTCTGTGTTTGTGTGTGAGTGTCTGTGTGTGTCTGTGTGAGTCTGTCTGTGTGTGTGGGTGAGTCTGTGTGTGAGTGTGAGTCTGTGTGTGTGTCTGAGTCTGTGTGTGTGAGACTTTGTGTGAGTGTGTGTTTGTCCGAGTCTGTGTGTGTGTCTGAGTCTGTGGGTGTGTGTGTCTGAGTCTGTGTGTGTCTGAGTGTGTGTGTCTGAGTATGTGTGTGTGTGTGCGTGTGAGTCTGTGGGTGTGTGAGTGTGTGTGCGAGAGTCTGTGTGTGTGTGCCTGTGTGTGTGTCTGTGTGTGTGAGTCTGTGTGTGTGAGTCTGTGTGTGTGTGTGTGTGTGTGTGTGAGAGAGAGCATGTGAGAGTGTGTGTGCGAGAGAGAGCATGTGTGTGTGTGAGTTTGTTTGTGTGTGTGAGTCTGTGTGTTTGTGAGTGTGTGTGTGTGCGAGTCGTGTGTGTGTGTGGGTTTGAGTCTGTGTGTGTGGGGGTTTGAGTCTGTGTGTGTGTGTGTTTGTGTGTGTGAGTCTGTGCGATTCAGTCTGTGAGTGTGTGTGTGTCTGTGTCTGTGTGTGTGTGTGTCTGTGTGTGTTTGAGTGTGAGTGTGTGTGTAGGTGTGTGAGTCTGTGCATGTGTGTGTGAGTCTGTGTGTGTATGCGTGTGTGTCTGTGTGTGTCTGTGTGTGAGTCTATGTGTGTGTGTGTGTGTGTGTGTGTCTGTGTGTGAGTGTATGTGTGTGAGTCTGTGTGTGAGTCTATGTGTGTGTGATTTTGTGTGTGAGTGTGTGTGTGTGAGTCTGTGTGTGAGTCTATGTGTGTGTGATTTTGTGTGTGAGTGTGTGTGTGAGAGTGTGTGTGTAAGTCTGTCTGGGTATGTGTGTGTGTGGGTGGGTGTGTGTGAGAGAGAGATAGTCTGTATGTGTGTCTGGGTCTGTGTGTTTATGTGTGTCTGTGTCTGTGTGTGTGTGAGTCTGTGTGAGGCTGTGAGGCTGTGTGTCTGAGTCTGTGTGTGTGTGAGTCTGTGTGAGTGTGTGGATGAGTGTGTGTGTGTGTGAGGCTGAGTGTGTGCCTGAGTGAGTGTGTGTGTGAGTCTGTGTGTGTGGGGGGGGGGTGAGTCGGTGTGTGTGTGAGTGTGTGTGTGAGTCTCTGTGTGTGGGTGTGTGTGAGAGAGAGCATGTGAGTGTGTGTATGTCTGTGTATGTGTGAGTCTGTCAGTGTGTGTGAGTGTGAGTGTGTGTGTGTGAGTGAGTGTGTGTGCGAGTCTGTGTGTGGGTTTGAGTCTGTGTGTGTGTGTGTGTTTGTGTGTGTGTGTGTGTATTTGAGTCTGCATTTGTCTGTGAGTGTGTGTGTGTGTCTCTGTCTGTGTGTGCGTGTGCGTCTGTGTGTGTTTGAGTGTGAGTCTGTGTGTGTATGTGTGTGTGAGTCTGTGCATGTGTGTGTGTGTCTCTGTGTGTATGTGTGTGTGTCTGTGTGTGAGTCTGTGTGAGTCTGCGTGTGTGTGTGTGTGTCCGTGTCTGTTTCTGAGTGTGTGTGTGTGTCTGCATGTGTGCCTGTGTGCCTGTATCTGTGTGTGTGTGTGTGTGTGTGTATGTGTGTGTTTCTGAGAGTATGTGTGCCTGTGTGCCTGTATCTGTGTGTGAGAGAGAGCATGTGAGTGTGTGTGTGTGTGTCTGTGTGTGTGTGAGTCTGTCTGTGTGTGAGTGTGTGAGTCTGTGTGTGTGTGAGTGTGTGTGCGTGTCTGTGTGTGGGTGGGTTTGAGTCTGTGTGTGTGTGTTTGTGTGTGTGTGAGTCTGTGCGTTTGAGTCTGTGAGCGTGTGTTGGAGTGTGAGTCTGTGTGTGTGTGTGAGTCTGTGCATGTGTGTGTGAGTCTGTGTGTGTGTCTGTGTGTGTGTCTGTGTGTGAGTGTGTGTGAGTCTGTGTGTGTGTCTGTGTCTGTGTGTGTGAGTGTGTGTGTGTGTGTGTCT
>JAXLNO010002157.1:237170-252170 GCA_038087875.1 Malacoraja senta | reverse complement strand
CTGAGTGTGTGTGTGTGTGTCTGAGTCTGTGTGTGTCTGAGTGTGTGTTTGTCAGTCTGGTATGTGTGTGAGGGTGAGAATATGTGTTTGTGTGTGTGAGTCTGTGTACGTGTGTGTGTGTGAGTCTGCGTGTGTATGTGTGAGTCTGTGTGTATGTGAGTCTGTGTGTGTGTGTCTGTGTGTGTGAGTCTGTGTGTGTGTCTGCATGTGTGTGTCTGTGAGACTCTATGTGTGTATGTGAACCTGTATGTGTGTGTGTGTGTGTCTGTGTGTGTGTGTCTGTGTATGTGTCTGTGTGTGAGTCTCTGTGTGGGTCTGTGTGTGATTCTGTGTGTGTGAGTCTTTGTGTGTGTGAGTCTGTCTGTGTGTGTGATTCTTGTGTATATGAGTCTGTGTGTGTGTGTGTCTGTGTGTATGAGTGTGTGTGTGAGTCTGTGTGAGTCTGTGTGTATGTCTGTGTGTGTGAGTCTGTGTGTGAGCCTGTGTGTGTGTGAGTCTTTGTGTGTGTGAGTCAGTCTGTGTGTGTGTGATTCTGTGTGTGTATGAGTCTGTGTGTGTGTGTATCTGTGTGTATGAGAGTGTGTGTGTGTGAGTCCGTGTTTGTTAGACTCTGTGTGTGTGAGTCTCTGTGTGTGTGAGTCTGTGTGTGTGCGTCTGTGTGTGAGTCTGTGCGAGTGTGTGGATGAGTGTGTGTCTGAGTGAGTGTGTGTGAGTCTGTGTGTGCGTGGGTGTAAGTCTGTGTGTGTGTGTGTGAGTGTGTGTGTATGCGTGTGTGTGTGTGTGAGTCTGTGTGTGTGTCTGTGTGTGTGAGTCTGTATGTGTGTGCGTGTGTGTGTGTGAGTGTGTGCGTCTGTATGTGTGTGAGTGTGTGTGTGATTGTGTGCATGTGTGGGTGTGAGTCTGTGTGCGTGTGTGTCAGTGAGTCTGTCTATGTGTGTGACTCTGTGGTGTGAGAGAGTCTGTGTGTGTGTGAGTGTCTGTGTGTGAGTGTGTGAGTGTGTGTGTGTGTGCATGTGTCTGTGTGTGTGTGATTATGTGTGTGTGCCTGTGTGTGTCTGTGTGTGTGTCTGTGTGTATGTCTGTGTGTGAGCCTGTGTGTCTGTGTGTGTGAGTCTGTGTGTGTGTGTGTGTCTGTGAGTCTGTGTGAGTGAGTCTGTCTATGTGTGTGAGTCTGTGGTGTGAGAGAGTCTGTGTGTGTGTGAGTCTGTGTGTGTGTGAGTCTGTGTGTGTGTGAGTCTGTTTGTGTGTGAGTCTGTGTGTGTGTGAGTCTGTGTGTGTGAGTCTGTGTGTGCGTGTGTGTGAGTCTATGTGTGTGTGAGTCTGTCTCTGTGTGGGTGAGACTGTGTGTGTGTATGAGTCTGTGTGTGTGAGTCTGTGTGTTTGTGTGTGTGAATCTGTGAGTGTGTCTGTGTGTGTGTGTCTGTGTGTGTGAGTGTGTGTGTGAGTATTTGTGTGTGTCTGTATGTCTGTGTGTGTGCTTCTGTGTGTGTAAGTATGTGTGTGAGTCTGTATGTGTGAGTGTGTGTGTGAGTATGTGTGTGTGTGTGTCTGTGTGTGTGTGTGTGAGTCTGTGAGAGTGTGTGAGTCTGTGTGTGTGTCTGTGTGTGTGTGAGTCTGTGTGTGTGAGTCTGTGTGCGTGTGTTTGTGTGTGTGAGTCTGTGTGTGTGTCTGTGTCTGTGTGGGTGTGTGTGAGTATGTGTGTGTGCCTGTGTGTCTGTGTGTGTGAGTCTGTGTGTGTGTCTGTGTGTGTGAGTCTGTGTGTGTTATTCTGTGTGTGTGTGTGTCTGCGAGTCTGTGTGAGTGAGTCTGTGTGTGTGTGTGTCTGTGGTGTGAGAGAGTATGTGTGTGTGTGAGTCTGTGTGTGTGTGAGTGTGTGTGTGTGAGTCTGTGTGTGTGTGAGTCTGTGTGTGTGAGTGTGTGTGTGTGTGTCTATGTGTGTGAGTCTGCGTGTGAGTCTGTGTGTGCGCATGTGAGTCTATGTGTGTGTGAGTCTGTCTCTGTGTGGGTGAGACTATGTGTGTGTTTATGAGACTGTGTGTAGGAGTGAGGCTGTGCGTGTGTGTCTGTGTGTGTGTGTGAGAGAGTCTGTGTGCGTCTGTATGAGTCCGTGTGTGTGTCTGTGAGAGTGTGTGAGTCTGTGTGTGAATCTGTGTGTGTGTGAGTCCGTGTGTGTGAGTCTGTGTGCGTGTGTCTCTGTGTGAGTCTGTGTGTGTGCCTGTGTCTGTGTGTGTGTGTGAGTATGTGTGCGTGCCTGTGTGTGGCTGTGTGTGTGTGAGTGTGTGTGTCTGTGTTTGTGAGTGTGTGTGTGAGTCTGTGTGTGCGTGTGTCTGTGAGTCTGTGTGAGTAAGTCTGTGTGTGTGTGAGTCTGTGGTGTGAGAGAGTCTGTGTGTGTGTGTCTGTATGTGTGTGAGTCTGTGTGCGTGTGAGTCTGTGTGTGAGTCTGTGTGTGCGAGTCTCTGTGTGTGTCTGTGTGTGTGAGTCTGTGTGTGTGAGACTGTGTGTGTTTATGTGAGTCTATGTGTGTGTGAGTCTGTCTCTGTGTGGGTGACACTCTGTGTGTGTGTGTGATTCTATGTGTGTGTGGGTGTGAGTCTGTGTGTGTGTGTCTGAGTCTGTGTGTGTCTGAGTGTGTGTGTGTGTGTGTGAGGCTGTCTGTCTGTCTGAATGTGTGTGTGTCTGAGTCGGTGTGTGTGTGTGAGTCTCTGTGTGTGGCTGTGTGAGTATGAGCGTGTGTGTGAGTCTGTGTGTGTGAGTCTGTATGTGTGTGTGTGTGTGTATGTCTGTGTCTGTGTGTGTGTGGGTCTGTATGTATGTGCGTGTGAACGTCTGTGTGTGTTTGTGAGTCTGTGTGTGTGAGTATGTGTATGTGTGTGTCTCTGTGTATGTCTGTGTGTGAGTATGTGTGAGTCTGTGTGTGTGTGTGTATGTGTGTCTGAGTGTGTGTGTGTGAGTCTGGTGTGTGAGTGTGAGTGTGTGTGTATGTCTGTGTGTGTGAGTGTGTGTGTGTGATTGTGTGTCTGTGTGTGTGAGTCTGTGTGTGAGTGTGTGAGTCTGTCTGTGTGTGTATGTCTGTGTGTGTGCGTGTGTGAGTCTCTGTGTGAGTGAGTCTCTGTGTGTGTGAGTCTCTGTGTGTGTGAGTCTGTGTGTGTGAGTGTGTGTGAGTCTGTGTGTCTGAGTCTGTGTGTGTGAGTCTGTGTGAGTGTGTGAATGTGTGTGAGTGTGTGGATGATTGTGTGTGTGTGTGTGTGTCTGAGTGAGTGTCCGAGTGTGTGTGTGTGAGTCTCTTTGTGTGTGGGTGTAAATCTGTGTGTGTGTGTGTCTGTGTGTATGTGTGTGTGAGTCTGTGTGTCTGAGTGTGTGTGTGTCTGTGTCTGTGTGTGTGAGTCTGTGTGTGTGAGTGTGAGTCTGTGTGTGTGAGTCTGTGTATGTCTGTGTGTGTGGGTCTGTGTGCCTGTGTGTGTGAGTCTGCGTGTGTGTGTTTGTGTGAGTCTGTGTGTGTGTCTGGGTCTGTGTGTTTATGTGTGTGTGAGTATGTGTGGTTATGTGTGTGTCTCTGTATGTGTGTCAAGTCAAACTGTAATGAAAGGTATTACCTGCCTCCAAGGACAACAGCAAAACGGGCATTCTCTCGTCTTGTTAACAGCATCATTAGGAACCATAAAAAAATGTCTGAAGAGGAGCTCAGGAACAATTTCAACAAACTCATGCAAGAGGCCGAAAAAGTGATGGAAGCCAATGACGATGTGGAGGCTGGACTCATTGCAGAGCTGGAGGCGGAGCTGGACGCAGATGAGGAAGCTGTGTTAACTGAACAGCAAAAATCCAACCTGGCAAAGACTGCAAAGGAGTGTGAGTCGAAACTAAAAGTGGTCAAAGGGCTCATCCAGGACACTCTATGGGCAAACTTTGGAAATGTTGAATTATCCACCTCACTACAGACAGCAGATGGTGCATGTGAACTTGCTGCTGCCACCGCACCATCAAATAGCAACCAAGAAGCATATGAATTCATGCTTAACCACCTGCAGAAACTGGTAGAGGCTGCAAAGGAGACGTACTCGGTGGAAACGTTGGGTCCCACTGGATGAGTAAGAGAGCTTCCAGAAACACCTAAGAACACTCGAGCTTCTCGTCCCCAAGCTGGTTTCCAGGAAGGCTGACTTCATACAGGCAAGAATAAAGAAGGACGCTGAAGGATTAGCACAAGCGGCGAATGCTTTCAATTATCCTTCACCAGCCATCAGACTGAGACCCACGGCCCTTCCTAAGTTTACTGGAAACAAGCGTGACTTTTATAGATGGAGGAAGGATTGGGAAGCACTGCAAAAGCAAGGTGAACCCACTGGATCAAATGAGGTGAAGAAGGTTCAATTGCTGGGCAGTCTGGAGGACAAAATTACAAGAGACCTCCGCCTCACAAGTTATAACACTGCAGATGATATCTTTCGTGTCCTAGAGAACCGGTTTGGAGATCAGACAGCTATTGCTATTGAGATAATGGAGGAGCTTCAGAGAATCCCACCTGTCAGAGGACATCAGCCACGTAAAATAGCGGAATTAATTCAAGCTGTGGAAAAGGCGCTTAAGGACGAGGATCTCGGAGACACAGGCGCTATTAAAAATCCACTGATGACAAAATCAATTGAAACCAAGCTTGCAGAAACCCTCAAAAAGGAATGGCTGGTTTATGTAGCTGACAAGAAGAATGCTGTGGCACAAGAGAAACGGTTTGACAGTCTCTTGTCATTTCTCAAAGAGCTGGAGAGCATATACGAACAGCTCGAGCAACTGAGGGACGAGGAGCCGAGTAGAAAGGAAACTCGGACTGAACCAAGACATGCCAGAACCAAGTCTACCAAGTCAGGAAATGACCACACAAGTTGTGTAGTCTGTGGTGACGTAAAGCATAAAATAAAGCTGTACTTCTGCAAGCAGTTTCGAGGGCTAAAGCTGACAGAGAAAAGAGCTGCAGTAAAGAAGTTGGGAGCATGCAAAAAGTGTCTTGAAGTTCATGATGATGGTTCATACTGCAAACCTGCATATCTGTGTAAAAATCAAATTTGCAAGGATGAACAGACCCCTGAGCATCATTATTATCTGTGCCCCAATTATGAGATGAGGAAAAGCAGTGTGGATCAGAGAAGTAGTAAATTTGGTCCAGAGGAAGGTAAAGGCAAAAAGAAATATACAGTGGACCAAGAGGAGTTTTTTAGCAAACTTCCACCAGAGTTGGCAAAACAATGCCGAGATGTGTTCTCCAACACTGCATCAAGAGCCTTCAACACTGCAAAGCATCAGCCAAGCCTTCTAAAAGAAGGTGGACTGCAAGAGCACCCAGTGATTATGATGCTTCTGGAGGTCGTAGCAAATGCTGGACAAAAGGTTGGGACATTAATTGACTTGGTTTCAGATACCAACTACGTAACGCACAAGGCTGCGAGGAGACTGAACCTTGGGAGTGAAGGCATCACGCTTATCGTCCATGGAGTTGGGGGGATGAAGGTCCACGTAGAGACGAGGCGCTACCTTCTAAATATCCGAGTGAAGACACCCAAGGGCACACTCAAGTCGCACCAGTTAGTTTGTTATGGATTGGACAGCATTGCAGATGTTCACAAACATGTGACACCACAGCAGCTGCAAAAGTTCTTTCCAGACGTCCCACTTGAGGAACGTGTGAGACCAAAAGAGATACATTTGCTCATAAGCCATAGAGAAGGTCAGCTAGCGCCTCAGAGGATTAGAACTGTTGGAGATCTCATTCTGTGGGATGGACCACTGGGAAAGACTGTTGGAGGTTGTCATCCTGAGCTGTTTGAGAAGCTTACCATGTCAGCCCACATGTCCAAAACACACTTCGCAAGATCAATGAGAGCAGCTGCTTTAAAGTATGAGGAGCTCACTGACGCGGTCCCTGAGGAACTTTCACCAAACGAACAGGTCGCCGTCAAAGTCCAGAAGTCACGTACATCAACCGCCAATCGGGACTTCTTGGATTGGTGGAAGTGGGATAGCATTGGAGCAGCATGCGAGCCAAAGTGCTGGGGTTGCCGCTGTGGAAACTGCCAGCCAGGCGGAAGGAAATGACTCTTGCTGAAGAGAGAGAGCTCGAAGTGGTAAGGGAAGGCCTCACCTACGTAGCAGGAGACCGTCACAGTAAAGACCCGCATTGGCATGCTAGCTATCCTTGGTTGGAAGACCCGGCTTCTCTACCAAATAATAAAAGGACAGTGGAAGCCACATTTCTCAGGACGGAGAGACAACTATCCAGGGAACCTGAATGGAAAAGTGCCTACACATCTCAGTTGCACGACATGGTGGACCGAAAGGCTGCAATAAAATTGTCCGAAGACATGATTGCAAACTGGGAGGGACCAGTGTGGTATGTGAGTCACCTTATTGCTCCAAACCCCCACTCTGTCACGACCCCAGTGAGACTAATGTGGAACAGCAGTCAAAAGTGCAATGGTGTCCGCTTAAATGATTTGCTGATGAAAGGTCCAGACGTCCTCAACCAAATTCGCGCCGTCCTCCTCAGATTCAGAGGCGGAATCTATGCTGCTCTGGGAGACATAAAGAAGATGGTTGGAGGACCGTGAAGTACACTCAGTCTGGTTGGAGGACCGTGAAGTACACTTACACAGATTCCTCTGGCGAGATTCCGAGGACGAGGAGCTGGGAGAGTATGCTATCATAAGAGTGAACATCGGAGACAAACCTGCGGGGTGCATTGCACAGTTGGCAATGCGTGAGACTGCTAATCTTCCTTCTTTTACCCACTTCAAGGATGAGCAGCAAGTACTCCAGAAAGACAACTACGTTGACGACATTCTCACATCTCACAACAGCCTCGACCAGTTGAGAAACATCACAGCAAATGTGGAACGAATCCTGAAAGCTGGTGGGTTTGTGCTCAAGCCATGGGTTCTGTCTGGCCAAAGTGGGAGGAAGGAGGACAGTGATACTTTAAAGAAAAGCAGAACAAAAACCATGACCCTACCAAACCAAATGCATGATGATGATAACAAGGCACTTGGTCTGGGCTACATTGTTGAATAGGACATGCTCCACGTTATGGTGGGAATCAATTTCTCCAAGAGAAAGAAAAATATGCGGCTTGGTCAAGGCCTTCTACAAGAGCAAATCAGAACTCGGACGCCAAATCCCCTAACAAGAAGAGAGCTTCTCAGCCAGGTAGCAGGGCTATATGACCCCATCGGCATAGTGGCTCCTGTTGAGCAAAAGGGAGCGATTCTAGTACGCAGAGCTTTCCAAGAAGCAAAAGAGGGAAGCTGTTCGGTCAGAGACACATGGGACATGGCACTCTCAGATGGACTCAGGGAGGATGCAATTAAGCTCTTTGAAGAGTATGTACAACTTGGAAAAGTCAAGTTCGTCAGGGCACTGACTCCCTCTTGCTCCGCAACTGAACCCTTGGGGATCACCTTTTCCGACGGAAGTGAGCACACCTACGGGGCGGTGATGTACCTGAGATGGGATTCAGACCATGGCCCAATTGTCAGACTTGTGGAATCCAAGGCCAAGTTAACTCCCTTGGACCATAGAGGAGACGCTGTTAAAGCAGAGATGTGCGGAGCAGTGTTCGCCTCACGCTTGAGGAAGTATTTCGAGCTACACAGTCGAATTCAAGTGGAGAAGTGGTATCATCTTGTGGATAGCCAAACAATTCTTGGTGCAATACAGCGAGAAAGCTATGGATTTCAGACATTCTTCGCCAATCGGATTGGAGAGATTCAAACAAGCACCAACATTCAGGACTGGCGGTGGATTCCTGGCCCACAAAACATCGCTGATGTAATCACCAGAGGTGCCAGCCCTCAAGACCTTGATCAGTATTCGGAGTGGCAAAATGGACCGAAGTTCCTGGTGTTGCCTGTGAGTGAGTGGCCAATAAAATCAGCTAAGGAACTGGCTGCCACTGCCAGAGAGAACATCGAAAAGTTACAGAAGAAAGCTTTTGTTGCAGCACTATCAAGAGCCACAGTAGAGAAACAAGAACCGGAACCAACAAACCCAAAGAGACCACCTGCAGTGTCAGCTATTCAGAACCTTGTTGATGTCAAGCGGTTCAGCATTCTAACTCGATTGATCAAGATATTGGGCACAACTTTCCCAAGCACCACAACAGATCGACTGGAAGCCTATAAAGACCAAGATTCAGGGCTGATGGTTTGTGGTGGCAGAGTGCAGAGCTTTGAAGAGGATAAAGTTGCTGTTCCCATCCTGCCCGTTGATGCCTGGGTGTCCATGCTGCTAGCTCGGGAGGCTCACAGGGAGAGTCTTGACGGAGTGGCTTGGACCTTGCTTAAAATGAGAGGAAAGGCTTGGGTCATAAAAGGAAGGAGAATTGTTCAAAAAGTCGTTGATCACTGCATAATCTGCAAGAAAGCAAAGGCAAAGAAATGTCAACAAGTAATGAGTGATCTGCCGCCTGAAAGAACTGAACCTGCTGCTCCTTTTGAGTTTACAACAGTAGACCTCTATGGACCCTACCACGTACACGATGACGTCAAGCAGAGGGTAAAACTCAAAGTCTGGGGAGTTGTCTTCTGCTGTATGGCCAGCACAGCCATCCACACAGAGTTAGTCAACACCTTATCAAGTAAAGGGTTTCTGATGGCTTATCAAAGATTCACAGCAATCCGTGGGCACCCCAAGAAGATCTGGTCAGATCCAGGCACCAATTTTATTGGCGCAAAACCAGTCTTAGAGGAACTATATACATTTTTGGACAACCTGGACAGAGCAGCTTTGGAGGAGAACGCAGCTAAAATTGGAACAGAGTGGATGTGGAAAATCCATCCTGCTGATTCTCCACACAGAAATGGCGTTGCGGAAGCTGCTGTGTATGTTGTGAAGAGAGCGCTCCAAAGTTTTGGAAAAGAATCATCACTCAGTTATAGTGAGTTTTAGACAGCTCTTTACATGGCAGCCAACCTGTCAAATGAACGTCCGATCGACGCCAGGATACAAAGCCGGGAAGACTGCGTTCAGTACATCACACCAAATACTCTTCTGCTTGGCCGAGCATCTCAGTGCGGAGACATCAAGACTTTTGACTTTTCCAGCTACCCCTACAAAAGACTTAGAACAATGCAGTCAGAGGTGAACAAGTTTTGGAAGAGCTGGAGCCAACTCGCCGGTCCTAACTTGTTTATAAAGAGCAAGTGGCACACCACTCGGAGAAATGTCACTGCCGGAGACATTGTCTGGTTAAGTGACCAAAATGCACTGAGGGGGCGATTCAAGCTGGGCAGAGTCGTCAGCTCCAATCCAGACCGCAAAGGCATCGTGAGAGACGTTAATGTACGGATCTTTCCAAGTTACTCCATTCCTCTGACAAAGGCTTTGAAAGGAAGGGCAAGGCATTCCACTCAGGGGAACGAGAGGATCCAAGCCACGATTGTTCACAGGGATGTTAGGCGGCTAGTTGTCTTGCTTCCAGTAGAAGAACAAGCCAGCAATGCATCAGGAGACCAAGTTCAAACCTAGACTTCAAAGTTTGACTTTAAAGCGTCGATCTCCCAAGTGGTTCCATTGGAAGATCGAGTGGGAGGTGTCAAGTCAAACTGTAATGAAAGGTATTACCTGCCTCCAAGTTAAAGGGGGAGGAGTATTATGTATGTAATATAATTGGTGTTACCGGGCTCCAAGTTAAAGGGGGAGCAGTGTTAGGTATGGGATAATTAGGATAAGTAATTGGTGTCTTGTGATGTCTGGGGCAAGTACGCTGGAGCAAAAAAGACAAGGTGGCGTCCTGCAATAAAGAAGCTTGTATGATTCCTCCCGTGTCCGAGCATTTATTCAAGACTGTTCAAAGCATCCGAATACACAACAATTGGCGACGAGGATAAAAGAACGAAGATGAGAACAAGGCCAGCAAGAAGAATCGAAAACAAAAGTTAAAAATAGAAGTAGTATTTGGAAACAAGTGGAACAGCACCAAGCCAAATAGGTTTGAATTGGCGCCAAAAAGAAAAAAAGTAGGAACGGGAAGCAATAGCTCAGGGAAGATCTAGGAAATCAAGCAGGGGCAGTAAGGGTCACCAAGCACGGTGTCAGCTTACCTGGAATGTATTCAGGGCTGTGCAGCCCACAGCCAAGCCCAAGCAGCAGCCACAGACGTCGGGTGGGGGCCTAGTACCGGGAAGGCCACGGACAGGTCCAGAAAAGCCACCGACAAGAGGCTGAGTCTTCAGCCCAACTGGGAACAGTCAACCCGGTGGGGGGAGAAAGCAGAGAAAGCCCGGTCGGGAGCAGAGTCAGCCCGACCGTGAACAGAGAAGCGGAGATAAGCCGAGTTCCGCCCGAGTCTTTAAAAAAGGGAACACAGCACCGGAAGCGAGGAAAAGACGGAAGTTGACTTGCGGCTAAAAACTTGAACAGTATTATCTAAGAGACTGTCCTAAAAACTGCTGCGATCGCCAGCGAAGGCATGCAGGAATGATTATCTACAGCACCCGATTGGCAGCCAGTTTTTCACCTGCTAAAAGACAAAACTGTTAAATACCTTAAGACCTACAACATCCAAATGCCTTCTAAGTAATGGTTGAAGCAATAAATCAAGTGAAACTGTCAATTAATTGCTGAATCAGCCAAAATAAAAGGAGAAAAAAATGGAAAATAAGTGGTTTGGTCATTGAGTGAAATCCAGTTCATCATTTCGGGGTGGATGAATCAGATCCCTTTCAAGCGGGGAATCTGCACAAAAACATTAGAAGACTTGACAATGTGTGTGAGTCTGTGTGTGTGTGAGTCTGTGTGTCTGAGTCTGTGTGTCTGCGTCTGTGTGTGTGTGAGAGTCTGTGTGTGGATGAGTGTGTGTGTGACTGAGTGTGTGCCTGAGCGAGTGTGTGCGTGAGACTGTGTGTGTGTGGGTGTGTCTGTGTGTGTCTGAGTCTGTGTGTGTATGTGTGTGTCTGAGTGTGTGTGTGTGAGGATGTGTGTCTGAATCTGATTGTGTGTGTGTCTGAGTCTGTGAGTGTGTGTGAGTCTCAGTGTGTGGCTGTGTTAGTCTGTGTATGTGTGTGTGTGTGTGTGTGAGTCTGTGTGTATGTGTGTGTCTGTCTGTGTGTGTGAGTCTGTGTCTGTGTGTGTGAGTCTGTGTGTGTGTCTGTGTGTGTGTGTCTGTGTGTGTGTGTGCGTCTGTGTGTCTGCGTGTGTGTGTGTGTGTGTGTGTGTGTGTGTGAGGCTGTCTGTCTGTCTGAGTGTGTGTGTCTGAGTCTGTGTGTGTGTGTGAGTCTCTATGTGTGGATATGTGAGTATGTGTATGTGTGTGTCTGTGTGTCTGTGTGTGAGTGTGTGCGTGTGTGTGTCTGTGTGTGTGTCTGTGTGTGTGTGAGTCTGTATGTATGTGCGTGTGAATGTCTGTGAATCTGTGTGTGTGAGTCTGTGTATGTGTGTGTCTCTGTGTATGTCTGTGTGTGCGTATGTGTGTCTGAGTGTGTGTGTGTGAGTCTGGTGTGTGTGTGTGTGAGTCTGTGTGTGTATGTCTGTGTGTGTGTGTGAGTGTGTGTGTGATTGTGTGTCTGTGTGTGTGAGTCTGTGCGCGTGAGTCTGTGTGTGTGAGTCTGTGTGTGTGTCTGTGTGTGTGAGTCTGTGTGTGAGTGTGTGGGTTGGGGTCTGTGTGTGTGAGTGTCTGTGTGTGTGATTCTGTGGGTGTATGTCTGTGTGTGTGCGTGTGTGAGTCTCTGTGTGTGTGAGTCTCTGTGTGTGTGAGTCTCTGTGTGTGAGTCTGTGTGTGTGAGTCTGTGTGTGTGAGTCTGTGTGTGTGAGTCTGTGTGAGTGTGTGAATGAGTGTGAGTATGTGGATGATTGTGTGTGTGGGTGTGTCTGAGTGTGTGTCTGAGTGAGTGTGTGTGTGTGAGTCTCTGTGTGTGGGTGTAAATCTGTGTGTGTGTCTGAGCGTGTGTGTCTGTGTCTCTGTGTGTGTGAGTGTGAGTCTGTGTGTGTGAGTCTGTGTATGTCTGTGTGTGTGAGTCTGTGTGTCTGTGTGTGTGAGTCTGTGTGTGTATGTCTGTGTGAGTCTGTGTGTGTCTGGGTCTGTGTGTTTATGTGTGTGTGAGTCTGTGTGGTTATGTGTCTGTGTCTGTATGTGTGTGAGTCTGTGTGTGTGTGAGTCCGTGTGTCTGAGTCTGTGTGTCTGCATCTGTGTGTGTGTGAGAGGCTGTGAGAATGTGTGGATGAGTGTGTGTGTGAGTATGAGTGTGTGCCTGAGTGAGTGTGTGCGTGAGACAGTGTGTGTGTGTGTGTGGGGGTGTGTCTGTGTGTGTCTGAGTCTGTGTGTGTGTGTGTGTGTCTGAGTGTGTGTGTGTGTGAGGCTGCGTATCTGAATCTGATTGTGTGTGTGTCTGAGTTTGTGTGTGTGTGAGTCTCAGTGTATGGGTGTGTGAGTCTGTATGTGTGTGTGTGAGTCTGTGTGTATGTGTGTGTTTGTGTGTGTGTGAGTGTGTCTGTGTGTGTGAGTCTGTGTGTGTGTCTGTGTGTTTGTTTCTGTGTGTGTGAGTCTATGTATGTGCGTGTGAGTGTGTGTGTGTGTGTGTGTGAGTGTGTGTGTGTCTGTGTGTGTGTGTGTGAGTGTGTGTCTGTGTGTGTCTGTGTGTGTGAATCTGTGTGTGTGTATGTGTGTGTGTCTGAGTGTGTGTGTGACTCTGTGTGTCTGAGTCTGTGTGTATCTGAGTGTGTGTTTGTGAGTCTGGTGTGTGTGTGAGTGTGAGAATGTGTGTTTGTGTGTGTGTGCGTGTGTATGTGTGTGTGTGAATGTGTGTGTATGTGTGAGTCTGTGTGTGTATGTGTGTCTGTGTGTGAGAGACTGTGTGTGTGAGTCTTTGTGTGTCTGTATGTGTCTGTGAGTCTCTATATGTGTGTATGTCAATCTGTATGTGTGTGTGTCTGTGTGTGTGTCTGTGTATGTCTGTGTGTGTGTCACTGTGTGAGTCTGTGTGTGTGTGTGTGTCTGTGTGTGTGTGTGAGTGTGTGTGTGTGAGTGTGTGTCTGTGTGTGTGATTCTGTGTGTGAGTCTGTGTGAGTCTGTGTGTATGTCTGTGTGTGAGTCTGTGTGTGAGTCTGTGTGTGTGAGGTTGTGTGTCTGAATTTGATTGTGTGTGTGTCTGAGTCTGTGTGTGTCTGTGTGTTTGAGCCTTTGTGTGTGTGAGTCAAGCTGTGTGTGTGTCATTCTGTGTGTGTATGAGTCTGTGTGTGTGTGTATCTGTGTGTATGTGAGTGTGTGTGTGTGTGAGTCCGTATTTGTTACTCTGTCTGTGTGTGAGTCTCTGTGTGTGTGAGTCTGTGTGTGTGAGTCTGTGTGTGAGTGTGCGAGTGTGTGGATGAGTGAGTGTCTGAGTGAGTGTGTGTGAGTCTGTGTGTGCGTGGGTGTAAGTCTGTGTGTGTGCGTGTGTGTGAGTGTGTGTGTGTGTGAGTGTGTGTGTGTGTGTGAGTCTGTGTGTATGTGTGTCTGTGTGTGTGTGAGTCTGTATGTGTGTGCGTGTGTGTGCGTCTGTGTGTGTGTTTGAGTGTGTGTGTGAGTATGTGTGTGTGTGCGGTGTGAGTTTGTGTGTGTGTGTGAGCCTGTATGTGTGTGCGTGTGTGTGTGTCTGTATCTGTGTGTCTGTGTGTCTGTGTGTGAGTGTGTGTGTGTGTGTGTGCATGTGTCTGTGTGTGTGTGTGTGTGAGAATGTGTGTGCCTGTGTGTGTCTGTGTGTGTGTGTGTGTGTCTGTGTGTGTGAGCCTGTGTGTCCGTGTGTGTGAGTCTGTGTGTGTGTGTGTCTGTGAGTCTGCGTGAGTTAGTCTGTCTGTGTGTGTGAGTCTGTGGTATGAGAGAGTCTGTGTGTGTGAGTGTGTGTGTGTGAGTCTGTGTGTGTGTGATTCTGTGTGTGTGTGAGTCTGTGTGTGTGTCTGTGTGTGTGAGTCTGTGTGTGTGCGTTTGTGTGTGCCTGTGTGTGAGTCTATGTGTGTGTGAGTCTGTCTCTGTGTGGGTTAGACCCTGTGTGTGTGTATGAGTCTGTGTGTGTGAGTCTGTGTGTTTGTGTGTGTGAATCTGTGTGTGTGTCTGTGTGTGTGTGTGTGTCTGTGTGTGTGAGTGTGTGTGTGTCTGTGTATGTCTGTGTGTGATTCTGTGTGTGTAAGTCTGTGTGTGAGTCTGTGTGTGTGAGTATGTGTGTGTGAGTCTGTGTGCGTGTGTCTGTGTGTGTGAGTCTGTGTGTGTGCCTGTGTCTGTGTGGGTGTGTGTGAGTATGTGTGTGCCTGTGTGTGTCTGTGTGTGTGTGAGTCTGTGTGTGTGAGTCTGTGTGTGTGTGTGTCTGTGAGTCTGTGAGTGAGTCTGTCTGTGTGTGTGAGTCTTTGGTGAGAGAGAGTCTGTGTGCGAGTCTGTGTGTGTGTGAGTGTGTGTGTGAGTCTGTGTGTGTGAGTGTGTGTGTGTGTGTGTGTCTATGTGTGTGAGTCTGTGCGTGTGAGTCTGAGTGTGCGTATGTGAGTCTATGTGTGTGTGAGTCTGTCTCTGTGTGGGTGAGACTATGTGTGTGTTTATGTCTGTGTGTGTGTGGGAGTGAGTCTGTGTTTGTGTGTCTGTGTGTGTGAGAGAGTCTGTGTGCGTGTGTATGAGTCCGTGTGTGTGAGTCTGTGAGAGTGTGTGTGTCTGTGTGTGTGTGTGTGTGTGTGTGTGAGTGTGTGTGTGTGAGTATGTGTGCGCGCCTGTGTGTGTCTGTGTGTGTGTGAGTGTGTGTGTCTGTGTTTGTGAGTCTGTGTGTGTGTGTGTCTGTGAATCTGTGAGTGAGTCTGTGCGTGTGTGTGTGAGTCTGTGGTGTGAGAGAGTCTGTGCGTGTGTGTCTGTATGTGTGTGAGTCTGTGTGTGTGTGAGTCTGTGTGTGTGTGAGTGTGTGTGTGAGTCTGTGTGTGTGCCTGTGTGTGTGAGTCTGTGTGTGTTTCTGTGTGTGTGTATGTGAGTCTATGTGTGTGTGAGTCTGTCTCTGTGTGGGTGAGAAT
>JAXLNO010002157.1:229670-232170 GCA_038087875.1 Malacoraja senta | reverse complement strand
TGTGTGGGTGTGTCTGTGTGTGTCTGAGTCTGTGTGTGTGTGTGTGTGTGTCTGCGTGTGTGTGTGTGTGTGTGTGTGTGAGGCTGTGTGTCTGAATCTGATTGTGTGTGTGTCTGAGTATGTGTGTGTGTGTGAATCTCGGTGTGTGGGTGTGTGAGTCTGTGTATGTGTGTGTGTGAGTCTGTATGTATGTGCGTGTGAGTGTGTGTGTGTGTTTGTGAGTCTGTGTGTGTGTGGGAGAGTGTGTGTGTCTCTCTGTGTATGTCTGTGTGTTAGTCTATGTGTGAGTGTGTGTGTGTGAGTGTGTGTGTGTGTGTGTGTGTGTGTGTGAGTGTGTGTGTCTGTGTGTGTGTGTGAGTGTGTGTGTCTGTGTGTGTCTTTGTGTGAATCTGTGTGTGTGTATGTGTGTGTGTCTGAGTGTGTGTGTGACTCTGTGTGTCTGTCTGTGTTTGTGAGTCTGGTGTGTGTGTGAGTGTGAGAATGTGTGTTTGTGTGTGTGTGATTGTGTATGTGTGTGTGTGAGTGTGTGTGTGAATCTGTGTGTGTATATCTGAGTCTGTGTGTGTGAGTCTCTATATGTGTGTATGTCAATCTGTATGTGTGTGTGTGTCTGTGTATGTCTGTGTGTGAGTCTCTGTGTGAGTCTGTGTGTGACTGTGTGTGTGAGTGTGTGTGTGTGAGTGTTTGTCTGTGTGTGTGAGTCTGTGTGTGTCTGTGTGTGTAAGTCTGTGTGAGTCTGCGTGTGTGTCTGTGTGTGAGTCTGTGTGTGTCTGTGTGTGAGTCTGTGTGTGTGAGTCTGTCTGTGTGTGTGATTCTTGTGTGTATGAGTCTGTGTGTGTGTGTGTGTCTGTGTGTATGAGAGTGTGTATGTGTGAGTCCGTGTGTGTGAGTCTGTGTGTGTGAGTCTCTGTGTGTGTGAGTCTGTGTGTGTGAGTCTGTGTCTGAGTCTGTGTGTGTGAGTCTTTGTGAGTGTGGATGAGTGTGTGTGTGTGTGAGTCTGAGTGTGCATCTGAGTGAGTGTGTGTGTGAGTCTGTGTGTGCGTGGGTGTATGTCTGTGTGTGTGTGTGTGTGTGTGTGTGTGTGTGTGTGTGAGTGTGTGTGTGAGTCTGTGTGTGTGTCTGTGTGTGTGTGTGAGTCTGTATGTGTGTGTGAGTGTGTGCGTATGTGTGTGTGTGAGCGTGTGTGTGTGAGTGTGTTTGGGTGTGAGTGTGTGTGTGTGAGTCTGTATGTGTGTGCGTGTGTGTGTCTGTGTGTGTGTGTTTTTTTTTTTTTATTATTTTTATTAGAAGTACGGTAATTTACAGTAATACACAACACTTATATCTTACTGCCCATTTATAATACATAAAGTTAGGGAGCGCGAGACCCCCCAACTCTTTTCGTTTATTAAGGTGTGCTCTTTGTATTCTATGGGATTTATAATCCCATATAAAATTTGTAATGTCTGAGTCCAATTTTTTGAAAAACTTTTTGGGGATATATATAGGTATTGATTGAAATAGGTATAGGATTTGTGGTAAGAAAATCATTTTTATAGCATTTATTCTGCCTATTAAGGACATCGGAAGTGTTTTCCAGAATTTAATCATATTATTTAATTTCTTAAGTAAGGGATTATAATTGGCTTTAAACATATCCTGGTAATTTCTAGTAATTTCAATTCCCAAATATTTGAATTTTTCTATGGCTATTTTAAAAGGGAATTTCCTGAGGTGTGTTGAGTCTTTTGGTTTTATCGACATAATTTCACTTTTGTTCCAGTTTATTCTATATCCTGAAAAGGATCCAAAGTCCTCAATTAAATTTAATATATTTGGTGTACTAATTTGTGGTTTTGTGATGTATAATAGTACGTCATCGGCATATAAGGATATTTTGTTATTTGAATATTTTGTATTATAACCGTAAATATCCATGTGTGTTCTTATTTTTTCAGCAAGGGGTTCAATTACTAAAGCAAATAACAGCGGCGATAATGAACATCCTTGTCTATTGCCCCTTGATAGTTCAAATTTCGAGGATAATATATTATTAGTTAGTATTCTAGCCGTAGGTTTGTTATATAATAGTTTTATCCATGCAATGAAGTTCTCTCCCAATTGGAATTTTTGCAATAATTTAAACATATAGTCCCATTCTACTTGATCAAACGCTTTTTCTGCGTCCAATGAGATGATTGATTGTGTGTGTCTGAGTCTGTGTGTTGTGTGTGTGTCTGCGTGTGTGTGTGAGTGTGTGTGTGAGTCTGTGTGCGTGTGTGTGTGTGAGTCTGTGTGTGTGCCTGTGTCTGTGTGTGTTTGTGAGTATGTGTTTGTGAGTCAGTGTGCGTGAGTCTGTGTGTGTAATTCCGTCTGTGTGTGGGAGTATATGTGTATATGAGTCTGTGTGTGTGTGAGTCTGTGTGTGTGAGTGTGATTCTGTGTGTGTGTGTGTGAGAGTGTGTGTGTGTCTCAGTGTATGTGTCTCTGTGTATGTCTGTGTGTGAGTGTGTGTGTGAGT
>JAXLNO010002157.1:152899-224470 GCA_038087875.1 Malacoraja senta | reverse complement strand
GTGTGAGTGAGAGGGTGAGGAAGTGTGTGTGGGTGAGAGGGTGAGGGAGTGTGGGTGAATGTGTGGGGTGTGGGCGAGGGAGTGTGTGGGTGGGAGTAAGGGAGTGTGTGGGAGAGGGATGTGTGGGTGTGTGCAGTTGAGTGTGGGAGAGCGTGTGGGTGTGTGGGTTAGGGAGTGGGTGTGTGTTTGGGTGTGTGAGTATGTGTGCGTGGGGGTGTGTGAGTGTGTGAGTGTTTGTGGGTGTGTGTGGATGAGGGAGTGTGTGGGTGAGAGGGTGTATAACGGTGTGGGAGTGTGTGGGGAGGGAGTGTGTGGGTGATGGAGTGTGGGTGAGGGAGTGTGGTTGTGTGTGTGAATGACTGTGGATGAGTGTGTGGGTGAGTGTGTGGGAATGTGGGTGAGTGTGTGTGTGTGGGTGAGTGGGTATGGGTGAGGGTGCGGGTGAGTGTGTGGGTGAGGATGCGGGTGAGTGTGTGGGTGAGTGTGTGGGTGAGGGAGTGTGGGAGTGTGGGTCAAGGAGTGGGGGTGAGGGAGTGTGTGCGTGAGTATGTGCGTGAGAGCTTGTGGGTGAGAGTGTGTGGGTGAGTGTATGGGTGTGGGAGTGTGGGTGCGAGTGTGTGAGTGAGGGAGTGTGTAGGTGAGAGTGTGTGGGTGAAGAAGTGTGTAGGTGGGAGTGTGGGTGATGGAATGTGTGGGTGATGGAGTGTGAGCGAGTGAGTGTGTGGTGATGGAGTGCGTGGGTGGGGGAGTGTCGGTGAGTGCGTGGGTGAGGGAGTGCGTGGGTGAGGGAGTGTGGGTGAGTGTGTGGATGTGGGAGTATGTGGGTGGGCGAGTGTATGGGTGTGGGTATGTGTGGGTGAGTGTGGGTGAGGGAGTTTATGAGGTTCACTACTTTAAAAACAGACAACTTGCAAAAACGTTAGGTAAACCAACCCAGCTTTACTGATCATCACCCGGCAGAAGTGATGGGGATACACCAGTCAAGTAAGCAACAGACACTGACATCCCACCACTTCTTGAACAAAGATTTGCATGGTGTTTTATACTATGTCACTTCATCACATTCCAAAGATGTCAGTCATGGTGACAAGATGCAGCCAATATACATTACTACAGGATGAGTCTGAGCTTGTATCTCTTATCAATTGGCAGACACATTACAGCGACACCGGTCATTGTCTCAATATGCATCAACCTGAGATAAGCCCGAGCCTGTCTCTCTCCCACCAACTGGCACTCTTCCAATGGAGAAAGCCTGCTTGAAAAGGAATACAAGCCACAACCTAGTCAAGCATTGCACCATGTATTCTTCATACATTTTAAAGCATTAAACCTTTTCATTCCTTCCTCCTATCATTTTGATGATAACAATTACAGTCCTCGCCGAGTACATAAGAACGGCCATAAGCATTGCAACAAACAAATTAAGAGTACAATTCGTAATATAATCAATATGTAGTGGAAAATAATCCCCAAGTCCTACCAAACATATTAAATGGACACCAACCTCCCCCTGAGCTATAATCATGGAATTCAGTTCCTACCTTCTTTTTTCTAGCCACTTCCACTCTGATATGGGCCGCCAAGTCGGTAATGTTGGAGGAAGCATCGGGGACAAAAGTACAGCACTCGTCCAATTATGCCGCAAGTCCCTCCCTTTACTGCCACGATGAAATCATGTGCCATTCTGTTCTGTCTCACGGTGCGAGTTGGCCCACGAGTGAACCAGAGTGAAAGACTCGTGGTTGTGTACGAGATTCCAACTTTATGATCAAGAGTTTAACCGAGTTCCCACGGGTATGACTAATAAGTGTCGTTTACTTATCATTTCTGCGATGTTCCAAGTTCGTCTCACGAGTTACCAAGTTCCTTTCCCGAGTTACTCTTGAGCCAACAACGTCTACCGACGTGTTGAAAAATCATCACATGGTAAAAATGACTTTGTTTTATTTAACTTTAAGTGTGGATTTATTTTTTCATTTTAATGTAAGTAATTTCATTGCATCTGTCTTTTCTTTAAAAAGTTGTTATCATGCATCTTCTTATCTGATGGTAGATCTCAAAACTTGCCATTGAGTGCATTGCATTTGTCTTTTATTGCCTGAATTTAGGCTTGTGCTCCATTTCTCAGCTGAATGAGAGTATATACTGGAAATACTTATTTGTGCTTCATTTGTTGATTTGCATGTTTGAGAAGCCCTTTTTCAGACCACTGTGTTGTTTGCTGTGGTGCTCCTTTTCTCAATGTGTGCAAAAAAGCGTTTTTTTATATTGAACAAGATGAATAAAGCCTTTGTTTCACATTCACCGTGCTGTTTGTCTGATTTTCTGATCTACTGAGGGGACAATTTTTAACATTTAAAAAGCACAGCATATGAGGCACCTGAGTCCTTAACTCTCACAAATGATTGTGAGAATCCAGATGTGATTATATTGTGCTACTTCCTCAATTTTGTGTTGTATGATGAAAGGAATATTACATTCAAGTCATGAATGTAACTTAGAGTAATAATCACCTATTTTTTACTCACCTTTATTTTCTCTGCCCAGCTGCCGAGTTCAGAGTGCCCACGAGTTAACACGGTAGACTCTAGAGTCACTAAGTTTAACTCACGGGCCACCAAGTTCATACAACGAGTGTAAATGTTTCAATTTTTAACTTCAACAGTAAATTTGACTCGTGGAAAACTTTAAACATGTTTGTAATTTTTCAAGAGTTATCAAGTTTCACGGGTACCCGCCGTTAGCGCCACGAGTCGGTAAGTTGCGTTCACGAGTTCCGACGTTTGTTTTAAACTCGGGGTCACTTGTGGGTCAACTCGCACCGTGAGACAGGGGTTTAACGAAGGCTGAGCAATTTGTATGATCCTCTTCCAATCTTATGGTAGTATGGTAGTATCATGAGAACTCGTAGCTATGAGAACGGTGGCATAAATATCAACACCCTGTCCAGTGATGGGGTCCTCTTAGTCGTTCCCAAGTTGCCCCGTCTTCCGGCGGCATTCCTCGTAACCATGGGTAGGCCCAGTATCCACATACAAAATATGTGCCATTAACTGGTCGGGATGGGCCGGCAATGGTGGCTGACTGGGTTGTCATACACGTACACGTACTGTTTCCCAAAATTATACCAGTTATGGGAAAACGAGGTAGTATTAACTGGCCTGTGCGGATCTCTTTCTATCTGCAGTTGGGGTAGACAATAGACAATAGGTACAGGAGTAGGCCATTCGGCCCTTCAAGCCAGCACTGCCATTTAATGTGATCATGGCTGATCTTCTCCAATCAGTACCCCGTTCCTGGCTTCTCCCCATATCCTGACTCCCCTGACTCCGCTATATTTATGAGCCTTATCTAGCTCTCTCTTGAAAGTATACAGAGAACCGCCCTTCACCGCCCTCTGAGGCAGAGAATTCCACAGACTCACAACTCTCTGCGAGAAAAAGTGTTTCCTCGTCTCCGTTCTCAATGGCTTATTCATTATTCTGAAACTGTGGCCCTGGTTCTGGACTCCCCCAACATCGGGAACATGTTTCCTGCCTCCAAACCCTTAATAATCTTATTTGTTTCAATAAGAACCCCTCTCATCCTTCTAAAATCCAGAGTATACAAGTCCAGCCGCTCCATTCTCTCAGCATATGACATCCCGCCACCCCAGGAATTAACCTATGCTGCACTCTCTCAAGAGCAAGAGTGTCCTTCCTCAAATTAGGGGACCAAAACTGCACACAATACCCCAGGGGTCCTATACAACTCCAGAAGGACTTCTTTGCTCCTATACTCCGGGTGAGGGTGAGAGTGTGTGAGTGAGGGTGAGAGTGTGTGATTGAGTGCGTGGGTGAGTGTATGTGGGTGAGTGTGTGGCCAAAATACGAGATGAGAGATGTCAAGCTCAGCCAAGGACAAGCAGCCTACCTGAAAGAAACCCAGAAGGAGGAAAACAAGATATGGGGACAGGTATTCAAATCAATTGCAAACCAGAAACAACAAATGGAATCCGATGAGATCGGGAACAAAAGTGCAATCTAATCTGAGCCAACTATTCACCCTCGGTAAAGAGTTTGGAGATAAACAAAAAGCACTGCTGGATTCCCATCCGTCCCAGGATGAAAGCGAAAGAAACACCCAGTGGTTCGATGAAAAGGTGAAGTTATTCGATAGTTTCATAGATGAGGTGAGGGAGTGGTTATCTGAAATTGTACCACAACTTACGCACTCTACAGTTGAAAGAGCTACACAACAATGCGCTGAAATGGAAGAAGAGATTACACATGATAGTATCTCGAATGCATCTACACGAAGATCAAGACATAAATCAGGTTCTATAGCAATTCAGCGTCAAGGGCCTCTGCTCGAATGGCAGTTGAAGCTGATCTAGTTGCTCTCTCAATAGAAGCGGATGCCTTGGAGAAGAAACATAAGATTGAGTGACAAGAAGAACAGCTGAGCGAAGAGATGAGGCGACAGGAATAATAGCTGAGTCAACGAAAAGAACAGCTGGAACTAGCCACAAAATTGGCGGTTGTCAAATCGAAGAAGGAGATAATGGAAAGTGAGATCACCAATACAAATTGCCAGCAGAACACTGAATAAATTCCATGACAATGATTTTTATAAAATTCCCGCACGTCCGAGGAACATTTTAATCCGCGGCCGGTACAAAATTAATTTTAATCAACACAACAACTTCAATTGGATTCAGCATATATACGTCGCACCCTTCCTTACCTACCTGCGGCGATCCACGCCATCAACGCCGCCACTCGGCGAACTCCTCGTTAAGCAGAATGACTGGACGAAGCTGGAGCACCCTCAGAGCGCGAAATGGCGCCGCAGAAGGCAGGTCTGGCGCTCCGCTTTATCTACCCTTCCCGAATTCCCTGTGTTATTTAAATTCCTAAAGTTCGCTCTTTGAATCGATAGAAGCACCATGTTGGTGTTCTTCCATCCTAAGCGATGTTGATATATTGGGTGACAGGACGGTCTTACCAGCCACGCGCTCCTGTCGATTCACGGCCAGGGTGCTTTGCGGGGTTTAGTCTCTTTGTAACGCAGACTGCAGCAAATGGACGTTGTAGCGGCAGATTTTTATATTGTTCAAGATATTACTCCCTCCAGCCGCTAAGTGAAATGGTTAAGGGCAATGTCTTTGTACGCGTGCGTGCTCTCCGTCAGAAACCCAGAGAGCTTCTTCACATATAAATCTTCATAACACAGTCTTTTGATTAATACATTCTTTATTAAATGAAAAACAATAAGGTACATCCAAACTTCTTCCGACTCGTGCACTATAATCTTCATCGAACTCCAGCTTATCGCTTTAAAGCTTAAAAACTCCTCGTGTCTCCGTTAGACTTTGCATGGTCAAAGGGTATGCCTTCCCCATGCTGGTCCAAAACTAAACTAAAAACTAAGCTTCTGCACAAGAAGCTTAGGTCCAAACACGCTCTAAAATACGTCATAAATCCCACCCACAAAATAACGAGCAGTCTAAAATTTAAAGACACATGCCATAATCAATGACACTCAAAACAAGCCAAATGGCCACTACAGACGTCATGTCTCCTGCTAAGTTGGGTTATTTCTTCAATTGAAAATTTAATGGAACTTGACGACTTCCGTTCGAATGCACAGTGAATTATGGCAACATAGACTCAGTTACACCCTCTATTTTACAAATGTATTCCCCGCGTTTTAACTCTGACCGGCGCCACCGTTCATTTGCCCATCTTTATTTTCTCCGTGTGGGTGTGAAGGAGATTATGCGTCTTTAAATCGTGCTCAGTACATCGACATCGCTGGACTGAACCGGAAATGTAGCACACCAACAAATGGTCGACAGAGACGAATTTGGGCCCTGAGTGGTATCCACATTAACCCCATCCATTTATTTTTGTGCAAGGCAAACCGACACGTAACTGAAAAAAACGGCTCAGAATACGAATCAGCAAAATCTCTGATATATTGAGATTCCCGTTTGTGAATTTTATTGAGCAGAACTTTCTTCTAGACAGCTAATTCCTGCCCATTGCAGTTATACGTTAAATTTCCCTGGTTCTCTTTGACAATCTTACTGAACCTGTCAGTCAGTGATGCTGCTGGGTTTCCTACAAGCACTGTGTCAGTGGCACTGCGGGTACCGTCGCTTTAAGGACGCATCGCAGTGTTGTTTACGGGTGCGTTTGCTGCCTCTACCGCACTCTTCAGCATCGAGTTCCACGATTTCATACGCCACGTTCTGTTCTTTATTTTAGGAACAGTATTTTCCTCATTCCTTCTCACACTCATTTGATAGGTAGTGTGCTGGCTCCACTACTATATAACATCTACACCAATGACCAGCCAATGGACCAGAACACTGAGCGGTTCATCTACGCCGACGACCTCTGTGTAACATCCCAAGAGAGTACGTTTGAAGCTGTAGAAGCGAATCTCACCTCAGCCCTAGATGAGCTACACCTCTACTACGAGCGCAACCACCTACACGCAAACCCTGCGAAGACCCAAGCCTGCTCGTTCCATCTCAGGAACCGGGAAGCAAACAGACCCCTTAACATCACATGGTCTGGAACACCCCTTGAGCACTGCACCAACCCTGTCTACCTCGGTGTAACACTGGATCGCACTCTCTCCTATAAGGAACACGTCAAAAACACCAAACTGAAAGTAAACTCCCGGAATAACATCCTCCGGAAGCTGACCAACTCCAAATGGGGAGCCACAGCTCACACATTAAGATCTACTGCTCTGGCCCTGTGCTACTCCTCTGCGGAGTATGCGTGTCCTGTTTGGGAGAGATCATCCCATGCCAAGAAACTAGACCCAGCGTTGAATAACACCTGCCGCTCAATTACTGGCTGCTTGAAGCCCACCAACATAAACAACCTGCACCTCCTCGCTGGCATTGCCCCTGCTGATGTGAGACGGGAAGTCGCCAGCCGATTAGAGATGACCAAGGCCACCAATGATGAACGCCACATCCTCTACGGACGTGTACCCCCGGCCCAACGGCTGAGGTCCAGGAGAAGCTTTCTCAGCCATGTCCAGCCCCTAATAGCATCACGGGAAGAAACCAGACTCCAACTATGGCCAACAAGGCTTGAGGACGCCCCCCCTCCTACTGACATGGGTCTCCCTCCTTTTGAAGCCCTCCCTCCGGGCTCAGAAGCACCATGGGTCCAGTGGAAGACGCTTAATCGCCTGAGAACAGGAACAGGGCGATCAAAAGATGCCATGGCCAAATGGGGCTATGAAACTGGCCAAACCACCTGTGAATGTGGAGAAGAGGACCACACAATGCAGCACTGCCTTGTCTGCCCCCTACTACCCAACCAGTGCAGCTCAAAGGATCTTGCAGTGTTCAATAAAAACGCAAAGGAATGTGTAAAGGAATGGGAAACTGTCATATAGCCAACCAGCTTCAAAGACACGAAAAGAAGAAGAAGATAGAATATCAGGGTTTTCGTCTCCTCGCTGGGACACATGCTGATAGTTGCGATATGAGACAGATACATCGCTCACAAGGGCGGCAGAGTGGGATCGCTGGCTGTGCTGCTGCCCCACAGCGCAAGAGAACCGGTTCTGATGCTGATCTCGGGATCTGGCGGTGGAGAGTGTGTATTTTCTCTCTGTGTCCGTGCAAGGTTCCTCCCGATGCTGCGGTTTACTCCCACATCCCAAAGACGTGAGAGTTTGTAGATCAATGTGAATCTGAAATTAGCCCTAGTGTATGCATGCGAACGTGGCAATATGTTGCGAGTGTGACCGGGTGAAAATAGATCGGGCCCGTGGATTCGCTGGGCCGAATGGCCTGTTTCCAAGTTGCATCTGTAAACGAACCGAAACTAAAAAAAAGAGTTTAATGACACCATGTCAACATCTCTCGATGTGCTCACGGTGATAGATTACGCAGGGATCATTCACAAAGGGAACGACTGCACCCGACAACCCTTACACAGTCCGACAATTTAAATGAGACTACAATGAGACTCTTACTCTCTCTCTGTTCTGGGGATCATTGCGGATTAAATAGTAACATACTCCAAACACGATTTATTGTTTAAGTACTATGGCCTTCATCAGCCAGAGTATTGAGTATAGAAGTTGGGAGGTCATGTTGCAGTTGTATAATACGTTAGTGAGGCCGCATTTGGAGTATTGTGTTCAGTTCCAAGGACCGTGTTATGGAGAAGATGTTGTCAAGCTGAAAATGGTACAAAGAAAATTTACGAGGACGTTGCCTGGACTAGAGTGTCTGAGCGATAGGGAGAGGCTGAGCTGGCTGGGACACTATTCCTTGGAGCGCAGGAAGTTGCGGGGTGATATTATAGAGGTTTATAAGATAATGGGAGGAATAGATCGGATAGATGTATGGAGTCTCTTGCCCCGAGTAGAGGAATCGGCGACGAGTGGACATAGATTTAAGGTGAAGGGGAAAAGGTTTAATTGGAATCTGTGGGTATCTGTTTACAGATGGTTGTATGGAACAAGCTGCCAGAGGAGGTAATTGAGGCAGGGACTATCCCAATATTTAAAAAAACAGTTAGACAGGTACATGGATAGGAGAGGTTTGGAGGGGTACGGCCCAAATGTGGGCAGGTGGGACAGGTATAGCTGGAACACGTTGCCGGTGTGGGCAAGGTGGGCCGAATAGCCTTTTTCCACAATGTATCACTCTATGACTCTCTGGCTATATAACACGGACTCTATAACACTCTACTATACCGAAAGTAGTCGCAATTTAATTCAAAAATCAGCTTCCCCTTCCAACATTTGAGAATCGCGATTTCATATTTCGCTTATTTTCGCGAGTTACAATACAGGTCCCGTGTTGAACAATCGAACCAACACCTCCAATGGGATTTCCTGGAAATGTTAAAAAACGAATCTAGTCTTCTTCATCTTCTTGCATCTGGCGTGCACAGCTTAAATTTGTGGGACAACTTGTTCTATTTGATCTTATTTGATTGTGCACGCCGGGTTGGTTGTATTCGTCGAAAAAGGGCGAACCACGTGAAAGGTGCAATCCTCCACCCCACGAATCTAGTGAGGAATCGTTTGAGTTCAACAGTGCTGTTATTCCGCTGCCGGTCGCTTATAGGGCTCACAGGCTCACACCAGTCCATTCCCTAGGACTCCGGTTAATTTCAGACATGCGCTGCTCATTGTGTGACGGGCGCAGTGTCAGGATCCATCCACTCACCACCAATGTTCGGACGAATGTCTGGAACGGACCAACCACTCACTGTGTAACTCAGTATCTCAGGATTCATCCACTCAACGACTGTTGGATGGCGACATCAGTGAATGGAACGGGAATTACAACAGACCCAAAATTGGTCGACAGAGACCAGTTCGGGCATTGCCATTTATTCTCATTGCCTGGATGCAGTTTTCACGTTATCCCTAGAACCGCGTGGGTGTCGTGCAGGTGCTCCCGTTTTTTTCCCACATGTCGGACACGTGCTGGGTTTTAGGTCTGTATGAACTTACCTGTGGATTGCAATTGTGGATGTGAACGTGGGATAACACGGAAATAGGGTGAATGGTTGATCAGTGATAGACATGGACTCAGTGGGACGATGGGTCTGTGTCTCAGCTATAGCTGTAAACGTAATTAAAAGAACACTTGCACGATATGCCAGCACCTCAGAATCGAACAACGACCTCTGGCGGGACCCGGAAGAAAACTAAGAGCGAGTGAGGAACCAGTTGTGTTTAGCAGTCCTGTTATTCCACTGCGGACCCGCTCGAGATCTCACAGGCTCTAACCAGTCCATTCCGTCTGATTTCCATTAATTTCGGGCATATGCTGCTCATCGTGTGACCGACCGAGTGCCGGAATCCATCCACTCAGCGCGAATTTTCGGACGATAGACAAATCAGCGTGTGACGAAAAAGATCTCAGAACGACATCAGCTCACCCATGTTAGTTTTGGACAAAACAGATTGGGATACATGGCAAAGAAAGCATTGCCATTGATATTCTTCAGTGGTCGAGTGGCAGAATATTGGAATCACGCAACGTATACAGTACTGAAGGAGACCGTTCAGTCCCTCGTGTACGATTAGTTCAACATGAGAATCCATATGAATCCACCTGTATACATCACAGTTCCTTCTTTAACACAGTCTCATGGCCCTTTGCTTGAAAGTTATTCAAGTACACGTCTCAGTGTTGTTTTCACGTGATGGGCTTCCCTTCTCTCTTGCCTTCTCCGGCATCAAATTCCCTTCCTATGCTACGTTACGTGACGTTTTTTTTCTTTGAGTTTTATTTCAATCCATCAAAAAATTATCTATGTAAGAAGGGCCTCGACCCGAAACGTCACCAGTTCCTTCGCTCCGTAGATGCTGCCTCACCCGCTGAGTTAATGCAGCATTTTGTCTACCCCAAATTATTGATCTATTTTTTTGCTAGGAAAGGTATTGCCCCCACGTTCACTCTGTAGTATGTCAGATTTAAATCCAGATGATTCTGAAGAATGCACTCAGTGCAGGTGGGGTGGTTATGGAATCAGTCTGCCTTTCCCCAATATACACATGTTGAGATTCGTGATGTGAGACAGACATTTGGTACACAATGTCGGCACAGTGGCGTCGGTGAAGCAGTGGCGTCGGTGTCTCATAGAGACCCCGGATCCGGGATTGATCCTGACGTAGGGTGCTGTCTGTTTGGCGTTTGTATGCACTACTTTTGTCCATGTGCTTTTCCTCCAGTTGGTTTGGTTTCCTCCTCCACCCTGAAGACTTGTGGGATGAAGGTAATTTGTATTCAATGAAAATATCCCTTGTCTGCAGGGAGTGGATGCGATCGTGGGATAAAGTGTAGCCAGTGTGAAGGGATGATTAATAATCGGTGGCGACTCAGTGGACGGAAGGGCCTGTTTCCAACGCGGAAAGTCCCTGACGTACAGAGAGGAAGAGCGATGGAAAACCGAGGAACGCTTGCGGGTGAGGGTCATCAAATCGTAATGCCCTTTAGATTCAAATCAATTCCATCGATTCTTTGGGTTTGTTTAGGTTTACGATTAGGTTTGATATTATCACGTACACGGAGGATTTCCATGCTATCCAAACAGATCAGATTTACGATATGTGGAAACAATCACTTTAAACTTAACTATACTGAATGGAGCAAAACGGAATATGCAGAGTGCAGTGCATATTTCTCAACGTTGCAGCGCATTGTTAACGCATCAGTTCCACAGACTAAGTCCATTGTCCTCGACGGGGTAGGCAAATTGGACAGTACCCTAGCTTTTGGAAACGTCGTTCAGGGCATAATAATAAAGGGGGCTGTTCTGTTCCTAAGCCCGGTGCCATTTGCTTTCAAGCTTCATTGGTGAGAAGTCCAGTTTGTGTGGTGGACTGGACTGGACTGGAATTCCGACGGTGCAACGAACCAGGCAGGGATGCAACTCGACGGTATGTCACCTATGTGTATCTGCAAGCAAATGCAAGAATTCTATCAGTATCCTCAGACGGCAATTGATAATATGCCTTTTTTGCTGTTGCTCTAACGAGGATGGTCCGTAACAAATCGTTGGTAATTTCACGCCAAAGAACTTGACGATTTCCATCAATTTGATTTCGGCACCATTGATGACGATTCGGGCATATACGCCACCATGCTTTTGAAGTCAATGACTAAATATTTCGTCTCACGGACGGAAATTGTTATTCGACATCATGTTCCTAAGTTCTCTTCCTTCTTGAAATCGCTGTTGTCCATGGTATCTTCTACACTGCGGGATATCGAGGAGCTCCTAGTCAGAGCTTCATCTATAATGGAAGAGGGGGAACCCCCGTTCCCTAAAATATGAGGACAATCCGATGATCTGGTACCCAAAAGAATAAAGAAATTTCCGAGCCCTGGTAAATAGATAGATCACCCATGATTGGATGGTGGAGCAGACTTGATGGGACGAATAACCTAACTTACTCCTATTACAATACTTTATGACCTTAAGTAAACACACCAATGTCTCTACTTCCTTTGAAGACCCATGGGGTTTGGTACGTTCCCACGAGTTCCCACCGACTTCAGCAGATGCACCATAGCACCCATTTTATCGGGGTGTATCTCAGCATAGTTTGGGAACCGCTTCTACCAAGAGAGCAAGACATTTCAGACTATTGTGAACGCATCCCGGCACATTACTCGAACTACCCTCTCTTCCATTGATTCCATCTATACTTCACGATCTTTCGGTAAGGCCACCAGAATAATCAAAGACGGGTCTCACCTCTGTCACGCCCACTTTATCCCCTCTCCTATAAGGCAAATGTACAGAAGTAGTAAATCCGAATCCGTTCAGTTATGCAGGAATCTACATTCTGGTCCACTCCAAAGACATTCAGATACGGATGGTCACCATCTCTGTATTTATTTCTTCCAAGTTTAGGGCAGTGTCATTAATGATCTTTTCTCATGCGCAGAAACGGGTTACTAACAATCCCCCAGATAAGGTACAAGGTAATTCCGGGACTCCCAACTTAGAACACCCACATTTAATTAGCATACATAAAGCATACAATATTACACGTATTTGTACTGCAAAAAAAAAAATACCCGCTGTACTATGGATGGCACAAGACGCGTGACTTTTTTTATTTTTTTTTTTATTTTATTTTTTTATTTTTTTATTTATTAGAAGTACATTACATTACAACCACATACATTAATACTCGTCATTTATATCTTCTTACAATTAATGTACTCCCTTTATTTATTTTTTTACACTAGAAAAAGAAAAGATTGAAAGAAAGAAGAAAGTGAAGGAAAAAGTGCAAGTGTAGAAAAGTGTAGAAAATGTAACAACAAAAAAGGACGAAGACCCTATAAGAGCGAAATTAAAAACAAAAAGAAAAAGAGTTAAGAAATAGGCCCTAAGAAAAGAAAAGAGAAAGAGAAAAAAAGAGAAACAAATGTTTTTTTTTGAGCATCACGTAAATAGGACATACCAACTCTTCAACTATCATCCCCCCTTACCTGACCTTTTGCACCCTATGTTTGTAATAATTCTATAAATGCAGACCACGTCAGGTGGAAGTGATCTAGTTTACCTGCTAGGAGGAGTCTTATCTCTTCTAGGTGTAATGTTTCAAACATATTTGAAATCCACATATTTGTAGTTGGTATTGGAGCCTTCTTCCAAAATTTTAGAATTAGCTTTTTTCCAGTTATTAACCCATAGTCCATTAATTTCTTTTGAAACACATTTAGTTCTGGATCATCTTCCGTTATTCCGAAGATAATCCATTCTGCTTTGGGTATCAGTCTTGTTTTAAATAACTTTGTAAAGATTTCAAAAATTTCATTCCAAAATGTTTGAATTTTTGTACAGAAGACAAATGAGTGCGCTATAGTTGCTTCTTGGGATTGACATTTATCACAAATAGATGATACGTTTGGGAAAATGTTATGAATTTTAGTTTTCGAATAATATAATCTATGTAAAATTTTTAATTGTATTAAAGTGTGTCTTACATTAATCGAGCATTTATGCACGTTTAATAAGTATTCATTCCAACTTTCCTTTGAAATTTTAATAGCTAACTCTTTTTCCCAGTCTCTTCTGATACCCTCCGTAGGTGGTATTTGTACATTTAAAATAATATTATACAAATATGATATTAAGTTTGCTGATTCCGCTTTTATCTGCATTGCCTCGTCCAATACATCTACTGGATTATTATAATGATCTTTTGTATATTTTTTCAAATAGTCGCATATTTGAAAGTATTTAAAATATTGATTATTTCCGAGTTTATATTTTATTTGTAATTGTTGAAATGAAAGTAATTTTCCAGTTTCATACAAGTCACCAAGCGTTTTAATTCCTAGTCTATCCCATTGTGTATAAGCTTTATCTATAATAGAAGGACTAAACGAAGGGTTATTGACTATAGGTAATAAAAGTGATAAGTTTCTTAATTTTAAATTTTGTTTTATTTGTTTCCAAATACGGATTGTACTATGAATAATTGGGTTCTTATTATAGTTTATGTTATTCAGTTTCATTGGAGAGAGGAGGATCGCTCCAATGTTTCTAGAGGAGCAATCCTCTTTCTCCATTACAATCCAGTCTACTTGCTGGGCGGAGTTATCCATCAGTTGAATCATGTTTTTAATATTTACTGACCAATAATAATACATAAAATTAGGTAGTGCTAGACCCCCCAATACTTTAGGTTTATTCAGATGGGTTTTTTGTATTCTATGTGATTTATAGTCCCATATAAAATTAGTGATATCTGAGTCGAGTTTTTTAAAAAACTTCTTAGGTAAGTATATAGGAATTGATTGAAATATGTATAAAATTTGTGGTAAAAAGATCATTTTTATTGCGTTTATTCGGCCTATTAAAGACATCGGATGCGTTTTCCAGAATTTAATTAATGTATTCAGTTTATTAAGTAGGGGGTCAAAATTTGCCCTGAACATACCTTGATATTGTCTGGTAATTTCGATTCCCAAATATTTAAATTTTTCTGTAGCTATTTTAAAAGGGAATTTTAAAAGATGTGTTGAATCTTTCGGTTTTATTGACATAATTTCACTTTTATTCCAATTTATTCTATATCCAGAAAAAGATCCGAAGTCTTCAATTAAATTTAATATATTTGGTATAGTGATTTGAGGTTTTGTAATATACAATAATATATCATCCGCGTATAAAGATATTTTATTATATGAGTCTTTAGTATTATATCCATGAATATCAGGGTGTATTCTAATTTTTTCTGCTAGCGGTTCAATAATGAGAGCAAACAGCTGTGGTGATAATGAGCATCCTTGTCTATTTCCCCTTGATAGTTGAAATTTCGAGGATAATATGTTATCAGTAAGTATTCTAGCTGTAGGTTTGTTATATAGTAACTTAATCCATAAAATAAAATTCTCTCCCAGTTGAAATTTTTGTAATACTTTATCCATATAATTCCATTCTACTTGATCAAATGCTTTTTCAGCATCCAGCGAAATAATTGATAATTCTTGATCTTCAGATTTGTGTGAGTGCATTATATTGAGTAGACGTCTCATATTATTAGAAGAGTATCTCTTAGGGATAAACCCTGTCTGATCTGGGTTTATTAATTTACTAATGTATTTACTTAATCTTCTAGCTAATGTTTTCGCTAATATTTTTTGATCTGTGTTTAACAATGCTATAGCTCTATATGAGCCAGGTTCTTCTAAATCTTTATTTTTCTTAGGTATTAATGTAATCGTTGATTCCGCTAATGTATCAGGTAGTATTCGTTTTTTAAAAGCGTATTGGTACATTTTTTGTAATCTTGGTATTATTTTATCATAAAAGCTTTTATAAAATTCATTAGTAAATCCATCAGGGCCTGGTGTTTTTCCATTTTTTAATGAGTTTATTGTATCTTCTAATTCCTTAATTGAGATTTGTGCACCCAGTTCCTCTTGTTCCTTCAGCTCTAACTTTGGAAGATTACAGGTATCCAAGAACTTTGTGATATTATTGGAATCAATTATCGTTTTAGATGTATACAAATTCTCGTAAAATTGCGCAAATCTTTTATTAATATCCTTCGGTGTTGTTAATAATTCCCCTTTATCTGATTTGATCTTTGGTATAGATGTTCCTTTTCTCGTTTTTTTAGCTGGCGAGCCAAAAGTTTATGCGGTTTATCCCCAAATTCAAAGTGCTCTTGTTTTGTAATTTGAAAAAGTCTTATAAGTTTGGCAGATAATAATTTATTTAATTTAAATTTTAAAATTATTATTTTATTTTGTTTATCTATTGATGGATCTTTAGCATTATCTATATCCATTTGTCTAATAAGTTCTTCTAATTGTCTTTGTTCATTCTTATTCTTTTTATTTTGAAAAGCTTGATATGAAATTATAATACCCCTAATGTATGCTTTAAAGGATTCCCAAAGTAAAGTAGGCGATATATCTGAAGTATCATTTGTTTGAAAAAAGACCTCCATTTGTTCTTTTAAATATATACTCGCTTGTGGATCTTTTAAAATTTGAGAGTTAAATCTCCAGAATGAATTATTCTTAGACAATCCTTCCAGTTTTAAAAAGAAAGTTAGTGGAGAATGGTCTGAAATTGAATTTGTATGGTATATTGCATTAGATGTTTGGGGGATTAATTTTGTATCCAGCAGAAAGTAGTCTATACGTGAGTATGTCTTATGTACCATTGAGTAAAACGAATATTCCCTGCCAGTTGGATTCACAATTCTCCAAACATCTGCTATATTAGTGTTATTTATATAGGTATTGAGGAGTTCCCCAGTTTTCGATTTCATATTCCCTCTCTGTTTTTGACTTGATTTATCTAAGTACGGATCTAAAACACAGTTAAAGTCTCCGCCTATTATAACATTTTGATAGTTTGACTCTGCAATTATATTGAAGATTTTATTGAAAAAGTGGGGGTTATCAAAGTTAGGGGCATATATATTTACCAAAGTAAGTGGAGTGTCATGGATTTCTCCATTAACTATTAGGTATCTCCCTTCTATATCTGTTATAATATTCTTTGCTTTAAATGGTATACCTTTTCTTATGATAATTGACGTGCCTCTAGATTTTGAAGTGAATGAAGAGTGGTATGTTTGACCTATCCATTTCGCCCTCAGCCTAACTTGATCCTGAGGTTTTAGGTGTGTTTCTTGTAGGAAGGTAATGTCAGAATTATACATTTTTAGCTGAGCTAATATCTTACCCCTTTTGATAGGTTCGTTAATACCTCTTATATTCCAACTACAAAATGAGATTCCTCCTAGGTTCTTTTGTGTGGTGTCATGCATTTTGAATAATTATAGTACCTTTGAATCTTGTGGTGCGTCCATGTCCCAGGTCTTTAGGTATTGGGGGAGTTTTTGAATTATTAACTTTTGCTGGTATGTCCATTTTACTCTTATCACTAAACACAAAACACAAACAAGTGATTTTATGTGATAAAAAAAAAACTAATAAAGTGAGGCTACAGTGTCTGATATAGTCGGCACTGTAGCGAGTGTCCCACCTGTATGTGGGAAAAAACCTTGTTTTGACTTCCATTGCGTTGTTACTCAAATAGCTCCGCTCTCTTAGTTAATCATAACATATTAAAATATTAAAACGAGGCCTCACATTCAGATATATAATACAATTTTACCCTGATATTTCCTTATAACATATATATATATCAGAGTTTAATTATTAAACCAATATTTTTGATTTCAATAAGAATCAACTGTTGGTTGAAGGGGTTAACGAGACGTGCTCCTGGACATAAGCCAGGAGCTCGTTTCTCATCCCCTCCTCCCGCTTATAGACAAGGTTACAATTTATTAAAAATTCATATTAGTATGTTAGTTCATTATTATTTTTTTTTTGTTAGTATTCTAATCTAACCTGCATAACTTTTAAAGTTGTTAATAGGATAAGTTCTTACAATTGGTTATAACATTTTAATCAATAAGCAATTATTTTCTGATTCATATTCCAACTGTTAAGTTGTTTACACGTTTTGAACAGAAAAAGTCCTTGATTCAACATTCCAGAGATAACAGTGTAACTATCCCCAGACAAAACATAGCTGAGAATTATTCGGATCTGCCAAAGCTCCCTTTTATTTCTGTTTTTCAACGATCGTTTGGGCATATTTGAATGCGTCTTCAGGCTTAACAAATGACTTTTCAAGACCATTAAAGGAAATACGCATTTTCGCGGGATAAAAAAACCCAAATCTGACCCCTTCTCTCCCTCTTAAAAGATCTTTAACCTTATCAAATTTGTTTCTTTTTTGCACAATTTCATACGGGTAGTCCCTGAATATCTTAATAGTGTCCTTGTCCAGCCGCAATTGTACACCATATTTGATTTTACTCATAACATATTCCAGTTCTGCAGTATCTCGAAATTTCACTATCATATGTCGTGGATAAGCTTTTCCCGCACCAGATCTTTTTCCAAATCTTGGGACACGATGAGCCACTTCGATTTTCGGTTCCTTGGAAAGATTCAACAGTTGTTTCAACAAGCCCATGGCAAATTCACGTACCTGTTCCCCTTCTGCCCCCTCTGAAACACCAAGAATTCTCAAATTCTGGCGTCTAGAGCGAGCTTCCAGGTCCAGGCATTTGACTGAGACTTTCTCTAATTGAGTCCCCATTTGTAGTGACGCTTGTTCGTTTTCTCGCCTCATTTGCTCATGTTCTTGCCTCAATTTCGCCATGTCTTCAACCAGTCGAGCCGTGTTTTTCTCCAATTCCGTAATTGTGTGCATACTTGCAGCTACTGTTTCAAGTACAGCCGTGAACTTATCCGTAGTAATTACATCCATCTTATCCATTTTCTCTGATCGTCCATCTTTCACCTCATCAATTCGTTTATTCATAATGTCCAGTAAATCCGTCATATTCTTCTGGTTACCAGCATTTAAATCCTTCATCATCTTCTCCATTCCTTCCATCATTTTTGCCGAATTTTCCTTCATTTCCGTCTTATCTTCCACCCTATTATCCGAGATCTCATCTTTCAAATTTTTCATTGATTTCTTCAAGTCATCAAAGTCTTTCTTAGATCTTGTATCCATTTCTGCAGCCACTTCAGAGACTTCAGAGGTAACTTCTGCTTCAGACTTTTTCGACAGCTTATTCACTGTTCTCTGAGGGCTCACAGCTGGAGGCAATTTACTCATTTAAATGGCTTCAAACCACCGTTTAAAACATCGCGTTTAACGATGACGTCATCAGCGCGGTAACCAGAAGCTCCGGTAAGGTTTTTAAAAACAATCCCGATTTTCGGACCCGTTTTACACGATAAATCGTGAAGTTTTTCGGGAGTGGAGCTGGGTGCACGTCTGTTAGTCTAACATGACGCCACCGGAAGTCAAGACGCGTGACTTGGAATCGGATATCCCCCGTATGAATGAATTGTCCAGGTTCAAGCCCGCAAGACAGAGACATAAAGTTATATTAATCTGTGCTCTCACTAGATACCAATCACCCGACCGTTTTCACCGTGCTTCCATGTCTCCAGCATTTCTCTCTGTTTTTCTTCACCTAGCATTATCCTACCAATACTTGCCAAGATATTTGACATCAAGTTTCAGGGTACATATACCCATTTCAGTTTAGTTTATCGTCATGTGTGCCGAGGTACAGCGAAAAGCTTTTGTTCAAAAGGATGTTTAGCGAATTATATCACACTGATCCTTAGCCATATTTAATCTCATACAACGCAGATATCTCAATCATCGCCATGTTACAATTTCCTCCAGAGCCATGCAAGTAACATTTCAAACTATATTTGCATCCATTAAAGCAGCCAGAGCGCCTACATTATTCGCCTAATCGAAGAACAACAAGTTTTCAAATTAGCTATACCCCTTGGAGTCGAAAATATAGGTTATTTGTTGCGAGAGTCGCCAAGCTAGCTTCGGGACGTGTCTCTGGGAAGACACGCGTTTATCTCAGTAACCTGGTAAATGTTCTCGAGATTTAATGGACCTTCTAAGCTAGCCCTAGCATTTTCGTAAACATTTATTTGCTTTTTCTGAGAGACCTGCTTGCTTGAATTATTGTTAATTGTTGAATTGCCGTTAATTTAGCTGAAAAACATGCATACGTCTGTTGGTTTGCAACTCCGTTTTAGCGGACATTGTCTTTAACCCTTTTGATCTTCAATCACACCTGCAAGTACGGTTCTGTTTACCTTTCTTTCCATTCCAACGTGCATTAACATCACTAATACATACAAAATGAGCCACCATCACCCAAACCTTCTCACCAGAGACGCTGCCTGTCTATGATTTCCACCGGCATTCGCGTGAAAGCAGAAGGCGAATTGAAAATACGGGGACATGTGATTAAGCTGAAGGGGAGCAAGAATTAATACTAACATGAGAGGGAGCATTTTAATTCCCTCTCGTGGGGCAGCATGGTGGCGCAGCGGTAGAGTTGCTGTCTGACAGCGGTTACAGCGCCGGAGACCCGGTTTTAATCCCGACTCCTGGTGTTTGTATGTTCTCCCCGTGACCGTGCGTGCGTTTTCTCAGAGATCTTCGGTTTCCTCACACACTCCAAAGACATGCAAGTATATAGTAAAAGTATAAGAAGTAAAGTAGATGAGCTTGAAGCTCAGTTAGAATATGACTTTGTGGGGATTACTGACACGTGGCTGCAGGAGGATCGGGCCTGGGAACTTAATATTCAGGGTTATACGTCCTATAGAAAGGACAGGCAGGTGGGCAGAGGAGGGGGTAGCTCTGCTGGTGAGCGATGGAATTCAGTCCCTTGCGAAGGAAGACATAGGGACTGTCGAAGTAGAGTCACTGTGGATTGAGTTGATGAAGTATAAAGGTAAGAAGATACAAATTGGTGTTATCTACAGACCCCCAAATAGTACCCCAGGTGTAGGGTGTACGTTGTAGTAGGAGTTAAAACTGGCATGTAACAAAGGTAATGCCACTGTGGTGATCGGGGGTTTCAATGTGCAGGTAGACTTGGAAAATCAGGTTGGTTCAGGACACCACGAAAGAGTTTGTAGAATGCCTCCGAAATGGATTCTTAGAGCAGCTTGTAATGGTGCCGACCAGAGAAAAGGCAATTCTGGATTTAGTGTTGTCTAATGAACCAGGTTTGATAAGAGAACTCGAGGTAAAGGAACCGCTTGGAGGTAGTGATCATAATATGAATAGTTTTAGTCTGCAATTCGAGAAGGAGAAGTTTGAAGCGGAAGTGTCAGTGATGCAGTTGAACATAGGGGACTCTGAAGGCATGAAAAAGGAGCTGGCCAAGGTAGACTTGAAAGGGATCCTTGCAGGAATGACGGTGGAATAGCAATGGCAGGAATTTCTGGGCATAATCCGGAAGACGCAGGATCATTTCATTCCAAAAAGGAAGAACAATTCTAAGGGGAGTAGGAGGCAACCGTGGCTGACAAGAGAGGTTAGGTATAGGATAAAACTAAAAGAAAAGACGTAGAACACAGCAAAGAGTAGCCAGAAGCCAGAGGGTTGGGAACCTTTCATAGGACAACAGAAGGAAACAAAACGGCAATACGAGCTGAAAAAATGAAGTAAGAGGGGAAGCTGGGCAGGAATATAAAGACGGACAGTATATGCTTATTTAGATATGTTAAGGAAAAAAGAGTAACAAAGTAAAATGTGGGTCGCATGAAGGCAGACACGGGTGAAATTAGTATGGGTAACAAGGAAATGGCAGATGAGTTGAACAGGTACTTCGGACGTATCTTCACTGAGGAAGACACAACCAATCTCCCAGATGTACTGGCGGACAGAGGATCTAAGGCGGTAGAGGAACTGAAAGAAATTTTCATTCGGCGAGGAATGGTGGACGCATTGGTGATAATTTTCCAATGTTCAATAGATTCAGGATCAGTTCCTGTGGATTGGCGTATAGCTAATGTTATCCCACTTTTTAAGAAAGGAGCGAGAAAGAAAACGGGGAATTACAGACCAGTTAGCCTGACTTTGGTGGTGGGAAAGATGCTCGAGTCAATTATTAAAGAGGTAATAATGGGGCATTTGGATAGCAGTAAAATGATTAGTCCAAGTGAACATGGATTTATGAAAGGGAAGTCATGCTCGGCTAATCTTCTGGACTACTTTGAGGATGTGGCAAGTAAAATGGATGAAGGGGAGCCAGTGGATGTAGTGTATCTAGATTTTCAGAAAGCCTTTATTAAGGTCCCGCACAGGAGACTGGTGACTAAAATTAGAGCACATGCTATTGGGAGTAGGGTGTTGACATGGATAGAACATTGGTTGGCAGACCGGAAGCAAAGTGTAGGAGTGAACGGGTCCTTTTCAGAATGGCAGGCAGTGGCGAGTGGAGTGCGTCAATGCTCGGTGTTAGGGCCGCAACTGTTTACCCTATATATTTATGATTTGGGAGAGCGAATTAGGAGCAACGCTAGCATGTTTGCGGATGACACAAAGCTGGGTGGCAGTGTGAACTGTAAATAGGATGTTAGGAGGTTACAGGGTGACATGGACAGGTTGAGTTAGTGGGCAGTTGCTTGGCAGATGCAGTTTAATTTAGATAAATATGAGATTATCCACTTTGTTGGCAAAAACAAGGGGGCAGATTAGTGTCTCAGTTAGGTTAGTTTAGGTATGGGGGAGGTACAGCGAGACCTGAGTGTCCTTCTACATCCGTCACTGAAAGTTGGCGTGCCGGTGCAGCAGGCATTGAAGAAAGCTAATGGAATATTGGCCTTCACAACAAGAGGATTTCCGTATAGAAGTAAAGAGGTTCTTCTGCAGTTGTATAGGGTTCTGGTAAGACCACATCTGGAGTATTTTGTACAGTTATGGTCTCTTAATTTGAGGAAGGACATCCTTGTGATTGAGGCAGTGCAGCGTAGGTTCACGAGATTGATCCCTGGGATGTCGGGACTGTCATGTGAGGAAAGTTTGAAAAGACTGGGCTTGTGTTCCCAATTTTGGGCGAGTCCAGAACCAGGGGGGGCCACAGTCTTAGAATAAAGGGGAGGCCATTTGAGGCAGAGGTGAGGAAAAACGTTTTCACCCTGAGAGTTGTGAATTTGTGGAATTCCCTGCCCCAGAGTGCAGTGGAGGCCAAATCACTGGATGGATTTAAGACGGAGTTAGATAGATCTCCAAGGACTAGTGGAATCAAGGGATATGGGGAGAACGCATGTACGGATTATTGATTGGGGACGGTCAGCCATGACCACAATGAATGGCGGTGCTAGCTCCAAGGGCCGCATGGCCTCCTCCTGCACCCATTTTCTATGTTTCTATGTTTCAATGCAGGTAAGTTGGCTTGGTATAGGTATAAATTGTCCCTCGTGTGTGCAGGATTGTACTAACGTGCGGGGATTTCTGGTCGGTGTGGACTCGGTGGACTGAAGGACCTGTTTTTCCACGGTGTATCTCTGAACTAAACTAAAGTAAACTGAGATTGTAGTGGGTGTGTGGAACACGTTCCAGAGGAGATCGTTGAGCACTACACGTTAAGATCATTACATAACACGTGGACAGGTGCATATATACTTGTCCAATGGGGAAATGGGCGAAACGCGGGCAAATGGGAGTAGCATAGATGGGCCACTTAGATCGGGATGGACTATTTGGACCGAAGTAGCTGTTTCTGCGCTGTGTGACTCCATGACCCTATGATTATATTAATAATATATTTTAGCTAGAGTGACTTTCAATTAACCGATGTCCAACTTCCCAAGAAACAAAGGTCCGCTTGACTCACGACAGGCCATTCCAACATCTGCTGATCTAATTGGAGAAGAATATGAACAGTAAACTTCTGTTTGATCAATCTCATCCGTCGCAGCAATGACCAACAAAAAAAACGCCCGAGAGGGACTGTGGTGGAGTAAATGTGCTCTAGAGAGTCATTTTGTTATTGTATAATTAAACTTGTTTTATGACTGTGTCCCCCCTGCTGTGAAAATTTTGGTTATTTAGAGGTGATTGCCCATATTTTAAATAATATTGATCCAAGATGTTTATTGTATTCTCAAAATTCAAAACTCGGGGCAGAGATATCAAAAAAGATTGAATTAAGTTAAACAGAAAGGTTCTTCAAACAAATGTTTATGTCATCCCTAGACACGTGAACAGCATTACACAATGCCAGAACAAGTTAAAAAAAGATTAATTCAAGTGTTTGTTCAGTGGACTGTGACTGATGCGAGCGAGGATTCTCTCCCACTAATTAACACCGAGGACCTTCATACGTATATATTATATCATTCGCATCGCACGGGGCAGTTGGACCGTTTTGAGCAACTGATTGCAGCTGCATCCAGACAATGCCATACCCAGCAATATACTACATAACCAGCATTTACTATCCTGTACTTGCAGCGATTGGAATACCCGGTAAGGGCTTGATCCAGTTACTGCTTGATGGCCGTGTCTTATGTTAACTGTGACATTGACTGCATTTTGACTATTTTGCTCACCAATTCCATATTCAGTTATATTATCTCGGTTGATGTCAATGTTGTCTTTGTTTCTGACTTCTTAATCATACCCAGTTTCCCCAGGCACTGGCGGTAGCATTTTTTATGTCTCGTTCGAATTGACATTGCAACATTAATTACCTCCAGGAGAAAACACATTATTTTTATCCTTTCGGCTCTATCAAAGGGCTTTTATCGTCTTTCCGGAGCCCAGGATATCTCCGTCATGAGAGAGCAGAGTATTCAAATTTTTACCCTCTATAGGAGGGAATTATGTGATATTTTGTGCAATGCTCGTACCCTATGTCGGTCTTTACTCAGGTAGACACAGACACAAAATATAACAGCTCGCTGTTCAGTGGTGAGTCTTTCGAAGAAGTCGGATAATTCAAAGCTTTCAGTGCGCACCGGTAAATGAAGGGAGAAGACAAAGTATGTCAACGTCATAGTACCTACTGCATTTTTTACATTCTCCTGACACAATGGTTACTTGTGGAATTGAAATAAATCACCATTCACCAATGTCTGCATAACCTTCCATCTTTGACTTTTCCCAGAGTTAACTTTAACCTTACGTTTCCTGCTGTTTTCAAAAACTCTCTCCCATATAGCTAATAAATAGTAAGATTAAACGAGAACTTACCAGTTTGAAGTTTGGTCTTTATTTTATGAGGAGTTACGTTGGTGATTACGTGAAGAACCCCACCAGTGCGCATGCGCGTCAATCTTCAAAGCAGCGGTGTGAAATCACAAAAAACAAGAACGAAGTAATATAGTAACATAATAAAACGAGTAATTTAAGAACTTCCATCTGACCTTTATGATAGAGGGTTGGGCCGTGGTGGGCACGTAATCACCAACGTAACTCCGCATAAAATAAAGATTAAACTTCAAACTGGTAAGTTCTCGTTTAATCTTACTATTTTACTTCGGGGTCACGTGAGTGACTACGTGAAGATTTTAAAGCTTTGTGATTTCATGCCGCTGATACGAATCCCGGCTTCTCACTGCTTTGATTGACTCGGAACGAGAAATCATCAATAATGCATTAATAATAACATTTGTACCACAAATGCAGTAATTCATTTATTTTAATAATGAAAATTAATAAGATCCCCTTTAAACCAGATGAATTTATACAAAACTTAAAACAGTTTCTGCAAACAATCCCGCATTAACAATAGGCCGATTGTAAAACTGTTGAAACATCAACTCATTGGACCACCCGGCGGCTGCGAGAATATGGTCGACGGGGACGTCCTTCGCCCTGGCCGCCGACGTTGCTGCTGCCCTAGTTGAGTGAGACGTAAAAACATCAGTGTTAATACCAGCAGCTGTCAAGACTTCTTTTAACCATCTTGAAATGGTCTGTACTGAGACTCTCTTGTGTGGTTTCTTGTGTGTGATAAACAACCCAGTTTCCATATTTCGCAAAACCTTTCCAACCTCAATATATTGTAACAAATATGTCTTAATACAGAGACATGGATCATTTAGATATTCTGATAAAACAATTCTGAATCCCGTCACACCTGGTCTACTTTGCTTTAGTAGGTCATAAATGTAAAATGTAACATTATCTTCAGCTACTTCCATCCTGTCTATTTGTAATTTTTGAAATGTCTGCACTCGTTGTGCTGTTACTAATGCCATTAGCATGACCACTTTCATACTGAGTTTGGCCAAAGGCAAAGACATGTTTGGTGACCATTCACCAAGTAGCTTAAGAACCACACTCACATCCCAGATTGTCATGTACCTAGGCTTAGGAGGTCTGGAATTAAAAATTATTTTCATCAAGCTGGAAACAAGTGGATGAGACCCAATAGGATTTCCTTCTGACTCCACAAACAAATATGAGGACAATGCACTCCTGGCTGAATTAATTGCACTATAACTCAAGCCTTTATCATAGTAAAGTGTTGACAGAAACTCAAAAACATTTGAAATATCTGCCGTACAATATTCTGCATTATTTTGTACACAGAACTCTTCCCATTTCTTAATATAAGAAAGGTACTGTTTTTGAGTGCTCTTCCTCCAGGCTACCGTAAGCATGTCCACAGCACGCACAGAGAAGGCCTTCTTAAAACCTGCAAATTAACCTGCATCCTCGCCCCAGAAAAGGCCTTCTTAAAACCTGCAAATTAACAAATCCAAACGATCATATAATGGATGTTGTTCTCCTGTTACCGGATGCAGTAGTAAATCCCTTCTTTTTGGGACTTTCATCAAAGGCTGTGTCGTTATTTCTAATATTAAAGGAAACCATGGCTGTGTAGGCCAATCTGGTACTACTAATACCCCTGAAGCGGTATCTTGCCTGATTTTAAGCAAACACCGGCTTATGAGGCAGAAAGGTGGAAATGCATATAAAAACATACCACCCCAATGTAGCGCGAAAGCATCAATTGCTACTGCACCTGGATCTGTTTCCCATGACACATATCTCGATAGTTGATGATTTAGTCTAGATGCGAATATGTTGATATCTGTCATTCCAAATCTGATTACTATGTCATTGAATACATCTCGATTTTAACATCCATTCTTTATTATGATGGAATTTTCTTGACCTGGTGTCTGCTATAATATTCAATCTAACTGGTAGATGAATAGCTGAAATCCAAATATTATTTTCAATACACCAAGACCAGATTTGATTAGCCATTTTGTCACATGACACCGACTTGATTCCACCCATGTGATTAATATAGGCAACTGCTGTTGTGTTATCAATTTGAATTTGAACATGCAGGTTAGTTGTGTTAGAACAGTAAGCTTGGAGTCCATAGAAACCTCCTAAAAGCTCCAAATAGTTAATTCCCCATGTCTGCAGTAACAATGTCTCTTCCTGATTCCATCTTCCTCCGCAGCTGGTTGCCAAATCAGTTGCACCCCATCCTAGTGCACTGACATCAGTTTGTAATATCATGGAAGGTTGTTCAATCAGTACTTTGCTGAAACTGCTTGAGACATGTAGAATCCACCACTGCAGATCAGAAACAACATTTGTTATTAGTTGCATGGTTCTATCAAAATGACTAGCATGCATCCTCAGTGCCTGTTCTTTAATTCTGTGCAGCTTTTGGTAATGTAATGGCCCGTATTGTACAGCTGGGAATGCTGCTACTAATTTCCCTAGTACTCTAGCCACATGTCTGATTGAAGGTATTTGCTCGTTTAACAGATTATTGCAATCTTCAATCAACTCCACACTTTTTTCACTGGGCAAAGAAATTTTCATGTGATCTGAATCAATTGTGAACCCTAAATAATCAATTGAGGTGCATGGTATTAACCTTGATTTCTTTGGATGAATTAGAAACCCCAAACTTTCAAAAGTGGATTTCACAACTGAAACAGATAATTCTGTTGACTCTTTTGTCCGTCCTATAATCAGGACATCATCCAAGTATGTCATTAGTACATGCCCCTGGCTTCTCAGCAATCCCAAAATTGGTTTTAGAAATTTGGTGAATATTCTGGGAGCTGAAGTTAACCCATTAGGCAGAGCCTTAAACTGCCATAACTGGTTCATCCAGGTAAATTTAAGATACTTTCTATCTTCCAAATGAACAGACACTGAATAATATGCATCTTTTAGATTTATAGTTGCCATATAACATGCTTTTGAAATAAGCTGCTTGGCAGATACAAACGTTTCCATTTTTAAATGTCTAAATTGAACAAAAGGATTAAGACTTGTCAAGTCCAAAATAATAGTAAGATTAAACGAGAACTTACCAAGTTTGAAGTTTGATCTTTATTTTATGAAGAGTAACGTTGAGGTATTACGTGAAGAAGCCCCGTCCAGCCGCACACGCGTCAATCTTTCAAAGCAGCGGAGTGACAATCACAGACGATAATTACTGAAGTATGATAGTAAGATGCATAAAGACTTAGAACTACCAGCTTGATCCTTTTATGAGGGTGGGAGCGGAGGGCACGTCATCACTCAACGTTACTCCTCATAAAATAAAGATCAAACTTCAAACATGGTAAGTTCTCGTTTAATCTTACTATTTTACTTCGGAGTCACGTGAGTGACTACGTGAAGATTTCAAAGCTCTGTGATTTCACACCGTGGATTCAAATCCAGGTGTTCACTGCATCGATTGACTCTATTTGAGTAAGCACAATCAACAATGCATAACCACAACATTTGAATGTAATCAGTTAATGGTTTTATTTATTTTAATAAAAATAACAAAAATTAGGCCCATTCATAATGGGGGATTTAATACTGTATCCAGCACGGCATCACCAAACCCTCTGAGATCTTTAATCTCCTTGTGGTAATACTTGTGAAACATCTGTTCACTTGCCCATCCTGCGGCCGCGAGAATAAGGTCTATTGGCACGCTGAATCCCTGGCCGCTGATGTTGATGCCGCCCTCGTGGAATGAGATTTAAATTTATCAGTATCAATACCTGAATATCTCAACACCTGTTTCAACCATCGTGAAATTGTTTGTGTTGATACTTTCTTCTGAGGCTTTTTATGACTAATAAAAAATGCCAATTCGGCGCCTCTTAAAACTTTTGTTGTTTCTATGTAACATTTCACATATGTTACTACACACAGTCGTGAATCTGTAGGATATGCTAAAAATTCCAACTTGCATCCTGTGGACCCAGGTCTACTTTGCTTCAGTAAATCATAGACATAGAATGTCATGGCATTTTGCCCTACCAATTCTATCAATTCTGAGTTTCTGTAATGTTTGAACTCTCTGCGCTGAAACTAATGCCATGAGCATAACCAATTTCATGGTAATTTTGGATAATGACAGGGTTTCAACTGGATTCCAACTCCTTAGGAACATCAGTACATCTTTTACATTACAAATTTCTGTATTCCTGGGTCTGGGAGGATTAGAGTTGAAAATTCCTTTCATAAACCTACAGACCCAAGGATGTGCTCCAATTTGAGTTTGTTCTGATTCACTGCTTAAATATGCAGAGAGTGCACTTCGTGCAGTATTAATTGCACTATAACTTAATTTCAATTCATAGTGTAGAGTTGAAAGAAACTCTATTACATCTGAAATTTCTACTGGGTTATATGCAATATTCTTTCCTGAACAAAACACCTCCCATTTCTTTATATAGGAAATGTACTGCTTCTGGGTACTATTCCTCCAGGCTGCTGTCATAACATCCACCGTACGGTCTGATAATCCTTTTCCAAGATATGCCTTCTTAGAATCTGCAAATCAACAACCAATACGATTATGTAAAGGATGTGATTCATTAGTCACAGGGTGTACAAGCAGTTTAATCTGCTGTGGAATAATCATAAGGGGTTTTTTGATCATTTTTAACACCAGTGGGTACCATACCTGTGTAGGCCAATCTGGTACTACCAAAATCCCTGAAGCTTGAATCTTGTTTAATTTTCTGTATGCATTTGTGGATTAAACAAAATGGTGGAAAAGCATACAGAAACATACCACCCAAATGTAGCGAGAAAGCATCCACCACTACTGCTCCAGGATCAGGTTCCCATGACACATACTTAGTCAACTGGTGGTTCAATCTTGATGCAACCAGATCAATTTCTGGCATTCCAAATTGTGTGATAATTTGTGTGAATATTTTCCGATTTAACATCCATTCTGTATTATCATTAAATTTACGTGATCTTTTGTCTGCAATTGTATTAATTTTTACCTGGTAAATATATTGCTGACAGCCAATTTTTTCTGGCAATACCCCAGGTCCAAATTTCATTTGCCAATTTATCACATGATTCTGATTTTATACCACCCATGTGATTTATGTATGCTACAGCTGTAGTATTGTCAACCTGTACCTGAACATGCACATTTCCCATATCAGTGCACTAAGCTGCACTCAGGGCCGTAAAATGCGCCTAATAGCTCTAGATAATTGATTCCCAGATTTTCCAGCAAAGGTACTTCATTCACATTCCACCTACCTCCACAGCTGGAAATCATGTTAGTAGCACCCCAACTCAGCACACTTACATCAGTCTGTAGAGTGCGGAAGGTGTTTCTACCAGAACTTTTCTGGAAGCATTAGAAACATTGTTAATCCACCATTCTATTTCTGTAATGGATTGAATTGTTAATTTCATGGGCCTATCAAAATGCCCTCTATTCATTTTTAACGCTTGTACGTTAGCTCTCTGTAAACATTGGTAATGCAATGGTCCAAACGTGACCGCTGGAAACCCTGCAATTAATTTGCCTCGCAAGCTTGCCACTTCTCTAATTGAAGGTGTGTCCTCGTTAATGGGTTTTATGCAACCTTCAATTAACTGCAGCTTTTAATCTTTTGGCAAAGTGATTACCATGTGTTCGGAGTTAATTGTGAACCCTAGGTAATCAATCTTTTTGCTTGGTAACAATTTAGATTTTTGTAGGTGAATAATGAAACCTAATTTCTCAAAATGTATTTGACTCTGGATACTGACAATTTTGCAGCAGCCAAAGTGTCCCCTACAATGAGGATATCATCTAAATAAGCCATTAATACATGGCCCTCGGCTCTTAACAGAGCTAAAATTTGGTTTGAGCAATTTAGTGAATAATCTTGGTGCTGAAATCAGACCATTGGGCAATGCTTTAAATTGCCATAACTGACTCATCCATCTAAATTTCAAATATCTTTGATCATTACCATGTGTGTTTTCACACTTCCACATTCCAAAGGTGTGCAGGAACCTATTTCAGACCCAACCCAAAACGTAATATTTCCTTTTGTCCAGAGATTCTGTCTGACCTGTTGAGTTACTCCAGCTTTTTGTGCCTATCTTCAGTTTAATCCAGCATCTGCAGTTCCTTCCTACACACACGATACTTTACGATATAACTTTATTAATCCCAGGAGGGATATTGTGTGAGTGGGTATATATATTATACACACACACACACACACACACACACACACACACACACACACACACACACACACACACACACACACACACACACACACACACACACACACACACACACACACACACACACACACACACACGCACACACGCACACACGCACACACGCACACACGCACACACACACACACGCACACACACACGCACACACGCACGCACGCACGCACGCACGCACGCACGCACGCACGCACGCACGCACGCACGCACGCACGCACGCACGCACACACACACACACACACACACACACACACACACACACACGCACGCACGCACGCACGCACGCACGCACGCACGCACGCACGCACACACACACACACACACACACACACATATATATATATTTATGTAGTTATATATTCATATATAAATATACACCGTTTTGTTTTCTCGTTTATAACATTGTTTACAGAGTTCTGTTGTGCTGCTGCAAGTAAGGATTTCATTGTTCTAACTGGGACGTGAGAGAATAAAACATTCTTGACTCTTGACTTACTCCGCTAATGTGTGGGATAAAACTAGTGTACGGGTGATCGGCGATCGGCGTGGACTTGGTGGGCTGAAGGGACTTTTTCCACGCTGTATCTTTAAATTAAACTAAAAACACTAAAACCAGAGGGAGTCTAAAAAAGGGTCTCTACCCGAAACGTCACCCAATTTCTTCTATCCAGAGTTGCTGGCTGCTCCACGGAGTTCCCCCGCACAATTAAAGCATGGAATAGTCTTCACCCGACCATAGTTACCCAACCAGACGCAACTAAATTTAAGGTAGACAAAAATGCTGGAGAAACTCAGCGGGTGCGGCTGCATCCATGGAGCGAAGGAAATAGACAACGTTTCGGGCCGAAACCCTTCTTCAGACTGATGCAGGGTGGGGGCGGGAAGAAGAAATGAAGAGGAGGAGCCAGAGGGCTGAGGGAGAGCTGAGAAGGGAGGTAGGGGGAGGGTGTGGGAGACAGCAATGGCTTCCGGAAATTGGAAAAGTAAATGTTCAGGCCACTGGGGTGCAGACTGCCCAAGCGGAATATGAGGTGCTGCTCCTCCAGTTTCCGGTGGTGCTCACTCTGACAATGGAAGAGGCCCAGGACTGAAAGGTCAGATTCGGAATGGGAGGGGGAGTTGAAGTGCTGAGCCACAGGGTGATCAGGTTGGTTAATGCGGACCGAGCGGAGTTATTGGGCGAAACGATAGCCAAGCCTACGCTTGGTGTCACCGATGTAGATCCGCTGCCATCTAGAGCAGCGGATGCAATAGATGAGGTTGGAGGAGGTTAGATAAATTTAAGGTACCTCTTTTTTCACCAAGACCCCTTTTTTTGCTTGTCCAAGTTAAGAGTCAAGAGAGTTGTATTGTCATGTGTCCCAGATAGGACAATGAAATTATTGCTTGCTGCAGTACAACAGAATATGTAAGCATAATACAGGACAGGAAATAATAGTTCAGTGTGTTTATATACCATAGACAATATATATACACAATAAATAAACAGATAAAATGCAATAGCCTGTTATTGTTCAGCCCTCCACCACCTCCAGTTTAAATTCCATTTAGAATATTTATGGAGGACAAGGAAACCAGAAGCAAGAGTTACTCCAGGGAGTTACTCCAGATCCAGGGTCAGGGAGTGATTCTGCGTTGGTTTTTGGCGGTCGCGGCGAACGGACAGCAATGGCGGCCAGATCTCCCACAATTCAAGGCGAGGGAGAAAGTGTCCAGCGCCGACCAGTTGGCGTGGCAGTGCGCAAGCGTGGGGCGGCCGATGATGTGTTGGCCGTGGGTACACAAAAATGCTGGAGAAACTCAGCGGGTGCAGCAGCATCTATGGAGCGAAGGAAATAGGCAACGTTTCGGGCCGAAACCATGTGTTGGCCGTGGACGTGCGCATGTGCATGGGGGAGGACGTGCTGGCGGTAGCAGTGCGCATGTGCAAGGCGGCCGGCCGTGCCGGCGGATGAGCAGGGAGCGGAGAGCGGAGAACCGGCGGCCCGGACACGGATACGGATGACGTGCGGAGACGGAGAGTGGCAGAGAGAGATAGAGAGGGGGGCCCGCTCAGAGTTGAACGGCAGGTGTCCTGCTTTGGCCGGAGGCTCCCTAGATTTCGAAGCCCTAGGCTGCAGCCTATGCAGCCTTGTGGTAAATCCGGCTCTGCGATGCCCTCCTAGATCTTGAGGCCCTAAGCTTAAGCTTGTCAAGTTTATACGTAAATGCGGCCCTCACTGGACATCAATAAAGAGATGGCCTAGCACAGGTACCATCATGGACAGAGCGGCTAATCTCTATTCTATTTTCTTTTTCACTTGGGACCCAGGCATTTTAATGATGATTATGCTGGATTATGATTAGAAATTAAAGCAACGTTGATATCATTATTTTGAAATAACGCCTGACAGTTATAGAAACACACAGCTGATCGGACAGAAAGTGGTGAAAGTGAAAGAGAGTTAACGTTTAAAGTCGAAAACTCTTCATCAGCATTGGACAGAACAGGTAAACCTGTCACTGCCGGAAGTGTGTGGCAAGGAGGGATGGGACAAATTGCAGAGCTCCAGGAGAGTAAACCAGAGAAGTTGGAGATGATCTTAGGAGTTCTTTGTCGCAGTTGAATTAGAAGTAACTTTCAAACCTTCAAAGGGAGAGAAAATGTTCACCTTATGTTCTAAAACCTACGAAATGTATAAATTAGAGGCGAGAACACAAGCAAGTGAATGGAAGAGTCGTGAAAAGCAGAGCTGCAACGTATATATTCATGCAGAATGGAAACAGGTCACTTTAAGTTTATTAAGGTGTAAAGGTGATCGATTGATGATGTGACAAGTAAAATGAATGAAGGGGTGCCAGTGGATGTAGTGTATCTAGACTTTCAGAAAGCCTTTGATAAGGTCCCGCACGGGAGACTGGTGACTACAATTAGAGCACATGGTATTGGGGGTAGGGTGTTGACATGGATAGAAAATTGGTTGGCGGACCGGAAGCAAAGAGTAGGAGTGAACTGGTCCTTTTCAGAATGGCAGGCAGTGGCGAATGGGGTGCCGCAAGGCTCGGCGTTGCGGCTGCAAATGTTTACAATATATATTAATGATTTTGGAAGAGGGAATTAGGAGCAACACTAGCAAGCTGGGTGGCAATGTGAACTGTGAAGAGGATGTTAGGAGGTTGCAGGGTGACCTGGACAGGTTGAGTGAGTGGGCAGATGCGTGACAAATTCATTATAATATAGATAAATGTGAGGTTACTCATTTTATAACTTCTGTAGCTCATTTCAAATATTTTCTGTACACCAGACGACGCAGTTTATTACCGCGGCAGCGGCATCAAAACAGTAATTTTGTTCTATTCGTCTCACTTCGCCCCCCCCCACCCCCCCCCCCCTGTACAACCGAACAAAGAGTTGCTTACTTTCCTTTCTAGTTTCTATGAAGGTCATTCAACTAAAAATATAGCAATGTTTCCCTTGTCACAGATTCAACAGAAAGTTGTGTTGTAGCGCAGATGGATCTCGCAGCACAAATAGATGGTGATCGGCACAAGGCATTGCAGGTAGTGCAAAAGGCTATCGCAACGCTGGCCTTCATCAGTGAGGGAATTGAACATAGAACTTGGGATGTTGTGCTGCAGTTTTACACAGTAAGAGTCACGAGCCCATACTTGGGATACTGTGTCCGCTTTTGGTCACCCTGCCACAGGACAGATGCTGTTCAGCTGGAATGTGTGCAGGAAAGATTTACGAAGATGGTGCCTAGCCTCGAGAACGTGGTCTATGGGCAGAATTTGGGCTGGCGAAGATTTATTCCTTGGAGCGCAGACGGTTGAGGGTGATGTTAACGGGTGTATACAATCATGAGGGGAACATATAGGGCAAGGGCATAATATTTTCCCGGCGTGTGGGGGCTTAAGAACTGGAGCGCACAGGTAATGTGATCAGGGAGAAACTTAATGGCAATCTGATGGACGGCTTTTTACACAGAAGATCAGAGATATGCGGAAGATGATGCATGACAATTGCTGCGCAGCACGGCCGAGGCATTTCGTTGTAGTTAAATCATGTGAAGCTGATGAATGCGAATATTTGATTTTAAAAAGTGCTTTATTTTTTCTTACAGTTAATGTATTGGCGATCGTGATCCTATCTCGTGGAGAATGTGGACTCTCCAGATGTATTACGCGCTACCTGGTTGGAATGGCAGCGGCAGATTTCCTGGTGGTTGTTATCGCTATTGTTATGGAGCAGATTAATCTGATCTATTCGTACGCTGGATTCTTGCACATAACTCCGGTTTGTGCGCTGACGCTGCTCTTCAAAATTGCAAGTAAAGACTGCTCCGTTTGGCTAACGGTTGCTTTCACGTTCGATCGCTGTATCGCGATATCTTGTCAAAACCTGCGGAATAGATACTGTACCGAGAGAACAGCGACAATAGTTATTATAGCCGTGGGTATCCTTAGCTGTTTGAGATGCATTCCATTTTACTTTGTCATGAGGCCTCAAGTAATCATTGATAATGTGCCGTTTGGTTGCATCCCCGTACCTGAATACTATACTTCATTATTCTGGAAAGCACATGAGATGATTGACAGTATCATAACGCCATTATTACCAATTTGTTTTATTCTTCTGTTTAATGGTTTAACAACCAGGCACATTATTGCAGCAAATAAAATCCGCAGGGGACTGCGGAACAACAATGACAATCAGAAAGATTCAGAAGTGGAGAACCGGAGAAAATCAATGATTCTGCTATTCGCTCTGTCAGCCAATTTCTTATTGCTGTGGTTGCCCTACGTAATACACTCCATGAATTGGCAAACAGTGAATATTTCTTACAAAGACAAGTATTTGAATACACCGATATATATCATGCAGCAATGTGCTTTCATGTTACAGTTTCTAAGTACTTGTACCAACACATGTATCTATACACTGACACAGAGGAAATTCAGAGAGGAGCTGAAAAAAGGCGTGAAATATGTGCTTACAGTGAACGGGCAGCTCTCCAAATGAGCAAAAAAATGGGAATGCAATTAGCTGAATTATCCAATCAGTGTTTTTGGAATCGATGTAGTTCCCGAAAGCTTATAGTAAACACACGAGGGCAGTGATTTGATGTAGCCGAACGATGTTGTGTTCGATAAAGCACAGGATTCAGATAACAGTTTACATTCACTCAGTCATTTTTTACACTACTAAATAAGTCGCATACACTCATGTGTCCTCTAATATCGCGCTCGCAAGCCCCGAGTACACAGCAGGGCACGCTCAAGGGTGTTTCTACATACCCTCACGTAAACCCGTACGCACTCACAAACTCATCAGAGCACTCCACAGGATGTTTCATTCAAGTACACCTGGCACCGTCGCAACACGGTCCAAGGCTCAGGTTCTCTCTCCGAAAGGGCGCCCAACACCTTCATTTATGGCTTTTTTAAATCAGAGCAAACCGCGCCACTGCCCCTTTCTCTAGCCAATCATTAGCCCCCCTTGCCTGCATTGTTTCTGCGCTGCTCGCAGCAGGGGGCTTGGGTGGTCTAATCAACTATTGCTGTTGTGTTGTGCTTGCCAACGTTAGGCTTGCCCATAGAATGGCTTTCAAGACTTCGCTAGAATTTAGGAGATTGAGAGGGGATCTTATAGAAACGTACAAAATTCTTATGGGGTTGGAAAGGCTAGATGCAGGAAGATTGTTCCCGATGTTGGGGAAGTCCAGGACAAGGGGTCACAGCTTAAGGATAAGGGGGGAAATCCTTTAAGACCGAGTTGAGGAAAAACATTTTCACACAGAGAGTGGTGAATCTCTGGAACTCTCTGCCACAGAGGATAGTTGAGGCCAGTTCATTGGCTATATTTAAGAGGGAGGTAGATGTGGCCCTTGTGGCTAAGGGGATCAGGGGGTATGGAGAGAAGGCAGGTACGGGATACTGAGTTGGATGATTAGCCATGACCATATTGAATGGCGGTGCAGGCTCGAAGGGCCGAATGGCCTACTCCTGCACCTATTTTCTATGTATCTATGTATCTATGTTCCCAGGCCGCAATGATCACGATAACGCGTCTGGAAACTTGTTTTCATTGGCTATGGAATGTAGGGCTGCTAACTTAGCTGATATCTCCATTTCACATTTTAGCTGAAATTGTCAGTTTAACCCTCACACTACACTCCACACCTTGGAGTCATCAGTGTACATTAGCGTCCGTCTAACTGCATGTTACTGAGTATACAAAGAGTAATAATCAAAATTACAGGAGAATAATTATATCTATGATTATGCGTCAAACTAACTATCCATGTCATAATGACGTGACTTATGTGTTCTATCAGACACTGGGCTAGTTTCGGATGCCTCTGTGAAAGCAAAGCTTATCTCAATGGCCTTGGAAGCATCCCCATGATTTACTGGCCTTTTTTTTATCAGACCAAGCATGCAAAGTGGTGTTTTGAACACCACATTAACCCCATACTCCCCAAATCCCGTTGCATTCGGCCCACGTGCTCAATACCACCCCTCCACCCACTTGGCACTCCACACGCGGCAGTAGAGAAGAACAAAATTGCAGAATAGTTTGCCAACCACCACCAAAACAAGCCCAGTCACCAGCCATTGCATAATAATATGCCCCCAACCTCCGAATCCCCAATCGACCAATTCCACCATGCGCTCTCCGTGGCCTCGTCGTGCAATTGTTTACCAACTTTATTCAAGGTATCAACCTGTTGTCGTACGTGAGCCACCAGGGTTATAATGTTTTCACTGGCATCCGGCATCTAAGTGCAGCATTCTCTCCCTATGTTGGCACAAGTCCCCCCCCTTTCTCGGCCAGTAGGAAGTCCAAGACCATCCGTTCTACACGGCGACAATTCATATTGCTAGCATTTCGGCCCTCATGGCTTGGATAGCTTGACCTGCCTCTACTACCCCCAGAATGGTCCTATTGTCTGTGATGTGGGACATGTGCACAAACCCAGCATCAAGCGTTCACACTCAGTTTACGTAGGTACGCATGCAGGAGCGAAAGATAGGTGTTTGATTCCGTGCAGACTGGCGGTGCAGCAGCCAGCACTGTCAGAAGTGTCAGCCCACGTCATCGTCCGGTATATATGATGCGTGTCTCGGTTGTTGTGTAAAGAGAGAGCGGAGCAGGCTCACTCTCGCCTGGTTATGAGCTGTAAAGATAGACATATAGGTTTACCCTTCCCGGTCAACATAAGCCACCGCGCATTGCCCTGCCCTGCGGCAATAACTGTTCCGTTGTGTAGGGGTCCTCCGCCGGTGACCGAAACCCACACCTTCCGGGCGTCTTCCGCATGTTCTTTCGTCGGTGTGGTGTCATCTGGCTCGACTGCAACAGCCAGATGTCGGCTCATGGATGTCACAGGTCTTTGGTGCAAGTTGTTTACTGCTTGCTGCAACACAAGGGCCCACCTCTTGACTGTGTGGGAGGGAGTTAGTGTAAGTATTTGCTCTTTTAGTACTAATACGGGATGTGGAGGTTCCATTGCACCCCATTATCTGCTGCCCACTGTTGTACTTTGTTACCAATAAAGTGTGACCCATTGTCATACTGAATCAGCCATGGGGGACCATACACGGCCATTAGCTGATGCAGAACATGTACCTCCCACCCCTGGGGCTGCCACTCTGTTGTCCATACATCAATACAGTTGGCAACTTCCCAGGTGTCGGTGTACAGTCGGACTAAAGTATTGCCATCGGTCAAAGGGATGGCCATAATCTCCTCATGCAGACGGCTAACACATTGAAGCCCCTCATAGCCCTATCAGAGGTGTACCATTTCCATTTTACAATAAAGGAGCGCTGTGCACGTCCCTCCTTATTGGAGACATTTGCGGACTTAACACAGGTCCTATTAGGTAAGTGAGGGCGCGTAACCGCCATTCTACCCGCCGTAAGGTGCTCGGTAGCAAGGAGTGCCAAGTAACGTGCAAATAACTGTCGTTCAAATGGCGAATATCGCGCGGCCAGATCAGCCAATGTCTTTGTCCAGGAGCCGAGAACCGCCCGCCGTCCGTCATGGTGTTGCCACAGACCTCACTCCTCCTGACGAGCAGTAGCCGACACCTGCAATTCAAAAGAGACATTCTCCCGCCGTAAAGCAAGAGGGAGCGCCTGTTCCACCGTCATCTCAGCTATGTAGTGAGGCACAGCGACCTCATCGTGGAGGGTAACAGGGGCATAAGACCTAGGGTCGCCCGGCCGACCGAGGGCTACCGAGAAAACTCGCCTGGGACCATGGTCACACCCCTATTCTAGGGGAACCGGCACGGTCCATCCCCGGGCGCCTCTCGTCTTGGGCAGAGTTTTCTTCATTCTGCCCATGATTCCTCCTCTTGTCACAATGCATTTTCCAAAGGGCATTGTGCAAGTGGGAATGCCGTCTATCTGTTCCTTATCCAGTCCAGCTCGCAGGAGGGCCAGAAATAGTTCCTTCCCAAAATGTCCTACCGATGGTCTCGGATTGGATGCATCAATTCTGCTCCCTTGTCGCCTCGAGGGGCGTGGTCAGTCAAATGGTCCAACCCCTCGAGTACAGTGAGGGCTGCCCCTATAGATTCCTTAACCGCCGGCCCCAAGAGCGGGAATACCACTCCCCTGATGCCAGGCGCCGCAGTCGTAACCAAACAAGAAAGGAGGGAAGCAGTAATTTCACAGTGCTCAGGACTCTCATAATTCCAATCGTCGTCATACAAGGACATAATAAGGGCCCGTTGCCTTAGTGCCACCCTCCCCTCCTCGGCTGCGGACCATGGGGAGGATCGTAAGTCTGTCGGTGGGGGAAGGTAGGGACACTAATCCACTGACCCACTGCCTGTTTCCCGCTGTGGTCATCATACCCGATGTCCCCATCCCATGTATTAACGCTCCCCCCTTATTATTAGTGAACGGACTTTAATCAGGTCAACTTGCCAGTCCACCGGCTTAGCCGCCTCAGCTTGCTGGAGGCTGGCCAACTCACAAGCAGTGTCCATCGCCCTGTTTCCCATCTGCGCTGCCCGGTTTCTGGATGTCTCAACTGCCTCTGATAGAGTCAGTGGGTGCTCCTTTAATTTATCAATTTGGTCTTTTCCGTTTTTTTTACTTCTTGTTCTTTATGTTTAAGATTCTCCTGTTGAGATTTAACTATTGATAGTACCAGCCAGAATGCTCGGTTGTGCACCCCCCCCCCCCCTTTCCTAGGGCAACCCGCTCTCTGTTAACTGTGTCAATATATTACGTCCGATTGTCACATTGAGATTGTTGTTTCCTGCATGGGACCTTTCAATGGGCGTCCCGAACTCGCAAACCCGTCTGTATTATCCACCCACACTGGGATCCAAAAAGTTTGAGGCTCCACTGCTTTCTTCGACTTGCACAATATCTATATTACTAAAAGTCTGAACCACTTCCTGTTCTTCTGTTTCATGATTTTAGAAAAAACGCTGCATTTACGGCTGTGATTTTTGGCCATCTTACTCAGAGTCCCCCTCCGCTGCGCAGGAAAAGAGGATTTTCGCATCTATGAAAAATAAAAGAGTTATTAATGTTTAAAAACTGTTGAGATTCTCTCTGCTGTCCCTGCTGGTGGGAGGGGGAAGGGACTATAAAACCCGTTTGTGTTGTGCCTCAATCAGTTTCTGCAAGATGGGGAAGTGAGAGGGTCACGTCTCTCAGTCTGAGCTGCGAATAACACTGAACACATGTCTACTAAACTGTGAGTGTGATTTTACTGACCTTGAGTGCCCTTAATGTGGTTTGAAAATGAAAATGTGGTTAGTTTGAAGTAAAAGCACTGCAAATGGTTGGTGGGGGTTTGGGTTGAAGTAAAAGTACTGCAAATGGTTGGTGGAGGTTTGGATTGAAGTCAAAGCACTGCAAATGGTTGGTGGGGTTTTAGGTTGAAGTAAAATCACTGCAAATGTTTGGTGGGGGTTTCGGTTGAATTAAAGCACTGCAAATGATTGGTGGGTGTTTGGGTTGAAGTAAAAGCACTGCAAATGTTTGGTGGGGATTTGGGTTGAAGTAAAGGCACGGGAATTGGTTGTTGGGGATTTGGGTTGAAATAAAAGCAATGCAAATAATTGGTGGGGTTTTGGGTTGAAGTAAAAGCACTAAAATGGTTGGTCGTCTAAACTTAACAACTTCCTGTTAGCACTGTATATCGATTTTAGATAATACGCTACCACTTACGGCTACAATTTTTGGCCATCTTACTCAGTCCACCCCCGCTCATCTGGTGCAGAGGATTCTTCCCATCAATGACAAATAAAAGTGCAATTAGTGTTTAAAGAATTTGGAAAATCTCTCTCCTGTTATTCACGGCACGAAGGCCACGCCTTTTCCGTTGGGAGGGGGGAGGATTATAAAACCCGGAAGTGTGGGTGTGGCTCAGTCTCTGCATGATGGGGAAGGGGGAGGTCACGACTCTGTGTGAGCTGTGAATTAACTGTACAAACTGAATTTCTACTGAACTGTGAGTGTGGTGTGTTTTGTGGTTTTATCGTGGTTTTATGGTGGTTTCACCCTGCTTGAAATGGTATGAAACTGCATTTCAATGTGGTGGCCTTGCACCCTGCATGAAATGGTATTAAACTGCATTTGAATTTGGTGGCCTTGCACCCTGCTGGAAATGGTATGAAGCTGCACTTGAATTTGGTGGCCTTGCGCCCTGCTTGAAGTGATATGAAACTGCACTTGAAATTGATGGCCTTGCACCCTGCTTGAAGTGGTATGAAACTGCACTTGAATTCTGTGGCCTTGCACCCTGCTTGAAGTGGTAGGAAACTGCAACTGAATTTGGTGGTCTTGTACCGTGCTTGAAGTGGTAAGAAACTGCACTTGAATTTGGTGGCCTTGCACTCTGCTTGAAATGGTAGGAGTCTCTATTTTTATTGAATCCTCAATTTCGTTTGTTCATTATGAAACAATTTCTGATCCATATGATAGATTTTTGGTGATCACTGGTGTTCTTCATAACCGAAACGTTGTCATGGTGAATGTTTATGCACCTAATATTGATCACCCTGAGTTTTTAAACAGTTAATCGCATCCTTTCCTAATTTAAATGAACATCTTTTAATAATGGGTGGATATTTTAACTGCTGTTTGACCCCCTCGATGGACAGATCTGCATCTGATCATGTGCTTCCAAATAAAACAGCTAACTTTATCAATTCTGTTTTACTTCTCTCTCGAATGTTAGTCGTCTGGAGATTCTTACATCAAAATGACAAAGAATGTTCTCTTTTTTCTCATGTATATCATAGTTACCCAGGATTGACTACTTTATAATATATTCTCGGCTAGTTTCATCGGTCACTGCGCGTGAGTATGATGCAATTGCTATTTCTGATCATGCAAAACTATCAATTAAACTACCTGATTCCAAGTTTAGTGCTAAACAATGGCGATTTAATACTACTTTGCTTCAAGATCTAAATTTCGTTAATTTTATGAAAGATCAGATTGCTTTTTTCTTCTGAACAAATTCTACTGAAGAAATATCCAATGGTGTTTAAGGCATATATTCGTATTTCATATTCTTTTTATTTTTTATTTTTTTATTTTATTAGAAGTAAGTACAATTGTATACAATCATATTTTCATAATACCTTTCATGTACAGCTTCTTATTTAAAAAAAAAATTGAAATAAAGAAGAAATAAAGAAGAAAAAGAAAAAAGTTAGATAATGAAAAATAGAAAAAATGTGTGAAAAATAAAAATAAAGAATGAAATAAGAAAGTTGAGACATAGAAAATAGAAGAGAGAGAATAAAAGAAAAGATGAGAAGAAAAGAAAATAGAAGATCATTTATAATCTTGACCATCCGCAGTCACGGATTAGCTTTTACACCTGTTTTGCACCATACGTTTCCAAAAAGATGACAAATGGAGACCAACTCGTTATGAATTGGTCCAATTTATCTATTAGGAGGAATCGCATTTCCTCAAGATGTGCGGTATCCAACATACTTGCAATCCACATTTGAGCGTTGGTATTGGTGTATTTTTCCAAAATTTCAATATTAATTTTTTTGCTATTATTAAACCATAATTAAAAATTGACTTTTGAGATGAACTCAATTGGTTCCCGTCTTCCATTACCCCAAATATAATCAATTCATTATTGGGTTCCATTTTTGTCTTAAATAGTTTTGTAAATATTTCGAAAATATCACTCCAAAATCCATGAAGTTTTATACAAGAAACAAAAGAGTGTGTTATAGTTGCTTCTTGGGTTAAACATTTATCGCAAATGGGCGATATATTTGGATAAAATGTATTTAATCTTGTTTTTGAGTAATATAATCTATGTAAAATTTTAAATTGGATTAGATTATGTCTTGCGTTAATCGAACACTTGTGAATGTATGTCAAATACTTTTCCCATGTAGCCTTCGTAATTTTTATCAATAATTCCCGTTCCCACTCTTCTCTAATTACCTCGGTCACAGGTAAATCTATATTTAAGATACTATTATATAAATATGCTATTAATTTTTGTGTATCAGCTTTTATATTCATTACTTCTTCTAGTAAATCAGGAGTTATTTTTTGATATCCCTGTATGTATGTCTTCAAAAAATTACAAATCTGAAAATATTTAAAATAATGAGTGTTTTTCAGTTTAAATTTTAATTGTAATTGTTGAAATGTTAATAAATCTCCCATTTCATACATATCCCCGATCCTTTTAATTCCTAAACTTTCCCATTGATTATATATTTTATCCATCATAGATGGTTTAAATAAAGGATTATTCGCTATCGGTGTTAACAATGATAGGTTTCTTAATTTTAAGGATAGTTTTATTTGTTTCCATATTCTTATTGTATCTTGTATAATTGGGTTTTTCTTATATATTGTATTGTTCATTTTTTTCGGGGAGAAGAGGATTGTTCCTGTATTACAAGGATAACAATCCTCTTTCTCCATTTTTATCCATTCTGTCTGTTGAGTTGAACTATCCAACCAGTAAATTATATTCTTAATATGTATTGCCCAATAGTAATACAAAAAATTAGGGAGTGAAAGTCCCCCGACATCTTTTGGTTTACATAAGTGTTCTTTTTTTAATTCTATGTGATTTGTAATCCCAAACAAAATTTGTAATATGAGCGTTCAGTTTAGAAAAAAAATATTTTGGTACATATACTGGTATAGATTGAAATAGGTATAATAAGTAGGTTCATATTCAGCGGGATTAAAAAACAAACTCAAAATGAAATACGTATATTGGCTGATGAGATTAACGAGATTTAAAAAATTGATAAAAATATTCAAAAGCTCCTAGTTTAGAGATTTATAAGAATAGAGTTGAACTTCAATTGAGACATGATTTGTTATTAGTATCACCGATTGAGAATCAGTTACTTAAAACCAAAAGTTAATTTTATATACATGGCGATAAATCTGGTAAATTAATCGCCAATCAGTTGAAAGCTGCGACAGCCAAACGTCAGATTACTAAAGTGAGTAAACGGGTTGGTACATTGAACGTAGACCATGATGAAATTAATAAATCCTTTCAGGATTTTTATTCCCTATACCAATCAGAATTTCCTACTGATTCCAATATAATGCATGAGTTTTAAAGACACTGAACTTGCCAAATTTGCCACATAATGAGTCTCTGTTGTTAGAGGAAGAAATACAGAAAGCAATCCTTTCGATAAATTCTAGTAAAGCTCCTGGTTTAGATGGGTTTACAATGGAATTTATAACGTATTTCGCAAGTTTACTGTCTTCCTGGCTATGCAAGGTTTTAAAGAAGCCTTTGGAACGATTAGATTACCACAATCATTTTATGAAGCATCTATTTCTTTAATTCTTAAATAAGATAAAGATCCTATTGAAGTGACATCATATAGACCTATATCACTGTTAAATGTAGATTGCAAAATTCCTTGCAAAATATTACCTGTGAGATTGGAAAATATTTCACCGCAAATTATTTCTGAAGATCAGACTGTTTTTTATTAAAAATCGTTACTCATACTTTAACGTTAGGAGATTAATGAATATCGTATATACAGCGTCAAATAAAACGTCAGAATGTGTCATTTCACTTTATGCTGATAAGGCGTTTGATAGAGTAGAATGGGAATACTTATTCAATACACTTGAACATTTTAAGATTGGTCCAAAATGTATTTCTTGGATCAAGCTGATATATCATATACCTCAGGCTTCTGAACTTACCAATAATCAGATATCCCATTTTTCAGGCTCTTTCGGGGTACTAGACAGGGCTGTCCTTTAAGTCCTTTACTGTTTGATATCGCTTTGGAACCTTTGGCCACTGCTATTAGGGAATCCCCTAATATTTCTAGTATTGTCCGTGGGAATAAGACACATAAGCTATCTCTTTATGCAGATGATCTGTTATTATTCATCTCTAAACCCGAGAAATCGATTCCGGCAATAGTAGCTCTACTTAACCAATTTAGTCGTTTTTCTGGTTATAAACTAAATCTTAGTAAGATAAGCTTTTTCCATTAATCAATCTAGTTTCGAATTATGGACAGTTTCCATTTAGATTGACTACCGAATGTTTTACTTATTTCGGCATTAAGATTTCCAAGAAACACAAGGATTTATTTAAAGCCAATTTTACGCCTTTAATTAACATATCAAACAACAGTTCACTAAATGGTCACCAATGTCCTTATCTTTAATAGGCCGAATCAATGCTATTAAAATGTTTATCTTACATAAATGTTTGTATTTATTTAATACGATAACAATTTTTATTGCTACATCTTTCTTTGATATTATTGATTACAAAATGTCTTTATATATATATATATATATATATATATATATATATATATGGCAGAATAAAAATTCCAGACTAATTAAAAAATACTTACATAAATCAAAAAAAGATAGTGGTTTGGCACTGCCGAACCCTAGAATCTACTATTGGGCAGCTAATGCTCGCTATCTAACGTTTTGGACAAAAGATTTAGAAGATACCCAATTTCCAGGATGGATAAATCTTGAACGTGATTCTATGCAATGGCTATCATTGGCTTCTATTCTAGGGGCCTCGTTACCTTTTACAATTACGAGATTGAATAAATATACGAATAACCCAATAATAAGACACACACTTTGAATATGGTTTCAATTTCGTAAGTTTTTTAGATTGAATGATTTTATCTTATCGAGTCTAATTCTTATCATATCTAATTTTTTCTTCCAACGTTCTAGAACTGATCAAGCCTTTCTGTTATGGAAGAGGAAGGGATTAGTAGCTTTTCGTGATTTGTTTTCGAATGGTTGTTTGGTGTATTTTGAACAACTCTCCAATAAACATAATTTACCTTACTCATATTTCTTTAGATATTTACAAATCAGAAATGTTTTGAGGGCTATACCCTTTTTCTCCGTTACCACATCAAACCGATATCTTGGAAAACATTTTACATTTGAACCCTCAGCAGAAGGGCTTAATAACGAATATTTATGAGTTGATTTTGAAATTTAAAAAAGATACATTTGATAAAATTAAGAATGATTGGGAATGAGAACTTCAAATTTCCTTATCAAAAGAGAAAAGGGAGAGGATTCTTCAATTAGTTAATACTTCCTCAATGTGTGCAAGACTCGCTTTTATACAATTTAAGGTGGTTCACAGAGCTCATATGTCAAAAGATGAGTTAGCTTGCTTTTATGGTCATATAAATCCTATCTGTGACAGATGTAATAATGAAGTGGCCTCATTGACTCATATGTTTTGGTCCTGCCCACTTTTGGAAAAATATTGGAAATAAATTGTTGATAGTATTTCTGTAGTTTTAGGTATTGATTTACAACCTCATCCTATTACTGCAATTTTTGGACTACCAATCTTAGATTCTATTCATCTATCCCGTACCGCCAATCGGCTGATTGCCTTTACCACATTATTTGCCAGATATCTATTTTATTTAAATGGAAAGACTCTAATCCCCCCACCACACTCCATTGGTACTCTGAAACGATATCATGTTTAAATTTAGAAAAAATTAGGAGTGACATTGTTGAACCCATGGTTAAAATTGATAGGACTTGGGGAAGATTTATTCAACATTTTCATACGACATAAATTGTCCCCTCTCCCACTGTTATAATAATTATTTTACCTTTATACGGTGGAACGGACTTGACGACAAACAGGGACTTAAATTGTTGAAATTCTTTGCAACCCAGATTCTGTTTTGATTTTTTTTTAAGTTTAAGGGGGGGGGGGTGTTGTTTTTCCGATTTTTCTCTTTTTTTATTTTTTTTATTTTTATCTTTATGTTTTTATACATATATATTCTCTTTTGTACATTTAACTATATTTACATAAAGACCGGGAGGTCTATATTCAATGTGTATTTTGACACTGGACTCAAACTTAGGTTATACCTGCCATTAATGTAACCGTTGTCCCTATGTATGAATATCTTTATGATGTTCATCATTTTTTGTTGTTGTTTTGTTTTTGCTTTTGAAAAAAACTAATATAAAGATTTTAAAAGAAATAAAGAAATAAATGGTAGGAAAATGGATTTGAATTTGGTGGCTTTGCACCCTGCTTGAAATGTAATAGCCGTGAGTCAACAGCCAGCCGTGAGTGAGCTGCCAGCACATCAGGCTTGAGGGACTGAGCTGCCACCCCAAGAATCCATTTGGCCCACAATGTCCATGTTAGCCCTCTGGAGACCAGTCACTACAGCCGACATCACCCATACCAGCGCCCACGAAAGCCCCCCCCCCCCACTGGCCACCAATATTGGAATTGTTGTAGAGGTGGAATGTTGCGTTGGGGGACCAGCCATCCCGTGTGAACATGGGCCCCAATGGGTTCCACTTAGTCTCGTCTATATTGAAATTGTCTCTTTTTTATGAACATCAATGAAACATCAAGAGGCAGCGAGCAGCAGAATACAACAAGAGACACAACAAGAAAGAACTGAACTTAATAAATCTCATCTTTAATATTAAAATTGTTGTCATATTTCAAGTTCCAGTTCAAGCGAGTTTATTGTCATGTGTCCCTGATAGGACAATGAAATTCTTGCTTTGCTTCAGCAGAACAGAACATAGTAGGCATTGACTACAAAACAGATCAGTGTGTCCATATACCATTATATAAATATTTACACACATGAATAAATAAACGGATAACGTGCAAATAACAGATAATGGGCTATTAAAGATCAGAGTGTTGTCCGAGCCGAGTTTAATAGCCTGATGGCTGTGGGGAAGTAGCTATTCCTGAACCTGGTCGTTGCAGTCTTCAGGCTCCTGTACCTTCTACCTGAAGGTAGCAGGGAGATGAGTGTGTGGCCAGGATGGTGTGGGTCCTTGATGCGTCATTCACATTTTAAACTTTAATAAATCCTCTTTCCACTTGCAATGCCTGCGTGTTCTTCATCACAATAGGCACCTAATAGGCAGGAATGGCTGCGCAGTCGGAGAGCCGCTTTGAGTGCATGGGGGGGAGGTTGCGGTGAGATGGACTCAATGCGTGGGGGGAGGGGAATGGCAAGGAGCAGAGTGGGGGGATGAAGGGAGGAGGGGTGACTGAGTTGACTGCCACCATACCAGCCTTGAGTGACTGGATTGCCTGCCCACCAGCCATGAGTAAGCGAACTGCCAGCCCACCAGCTGTAAGTGACTGAAGTGCCAGCCCACCAGCATGACTTAGTGAACTGACAGCCTACCAGCCATGACTCACTGAACTGCAAGTCCAAGAATCCATTCAGTCCACAATGTCCATACTAGCCCTTTGGAAACTAGTCCCTCAGCCCGCAACACCCATACTAGCGCTCCAGAGATCCACGCAAGAATCGACTTTTCTCCTGCATTGCTGTGATCTGTAAAACAAGATGAAAATGTCTAAAATTGATTGTCCACCCTCTCCCCCCTCCATTCGGCCCACAATGTACATATTAGCCCTCTGGAAACCAGTCCCTTCGGCCCACAACACCCATGCTAGCGCTCCAGAAAGTCCCCCCCCCCCGACTGGCCAGCAATATTGGAATTGGTGGAGGGTTGGAATATTGCGTTGGTGGACCAGTCCTCCCATGTGAAGCTGGGACTTAACGGGTCCCACTTAGTCCAGTTTATTACTATGTGTCTGCTATCTGATCCTGCCGACTACGCCAAATGATGTGTTCGATAAATCACTAGATTCAGATAACAGTTTTGATTCACCCAGTAATTTATTACACTACTAAATAAGGCACATACACTCATGTATCATCGAATATACCCGAACGCGCTCGCAAACCCCGAGTACACACAAGGGCGTTTCTACATACACTCACGTAAACCCGTATGCACTCTCAAACTCATCAGAGCGCGCCACAGCATGTTTCGCTCAAGATCACCTGGCACCGTCGTGACACGGTCCAGGGCTGAGGTTCTTTCTCCGAAAGGGCGCCCAACACCATCCTTTATGACATTTCCTTCCAGAGCATACCACGCCACTGCATGTTCCCCGACCCAATTATTACCCCCCCCCCCCCCCGCCGCTGGTCTGCATTGTTTCTGGGCTACTCGCGGCAGGGGCTTGGGTGGTCTACCCAACTATTGCTGTTGTGTTGTGTTTGCCAACGTAACGCTTTCCCATAGAATGGCCTTGAAGTCTGTGTCCCCAGGCAATGATCACAGATAACGCGCCAGGAAATGTATTTTCATTGGGTATGGGATGTAGGTCTATTGTCTTAGCTGATAACTTCATTTCACATTTTAGCTCAAATTGTCAGTTTAACCCTTAAACAACAAACGTACTGTTGACAGGAGCACAACCAACACATAACAAACACTACAGCGCAACAAGATGCAGCTAAACGTATTGGTTCATTTAATCAATGCCGTGAACGATGAAGCCAAGCACAGACAATGGCTCTTAACAACTCTATTTGTGTGGCCCCTTCCATGGATCTATGGACTAAAACACAACCATCACAAGGTACTTAACATTGCTAAGGTTTTAGAGCTCAATGTTTAAAGATACAAAATTAAAACACGATTGAGCTACGCCGACCAGAGGTCAACCGTTCCGACGATTTTTTTTCGCATTTTCGCAACAACTTCTAACGTACAGGGACAATTTACAAAGCACATTATTCTACAAACCCGCGCATTCTTGGGGCATCGTTGAAACCGGGACACCGGCAGGACGCCCGCGCGGTCACAGGCAAATACACGCAGACACTATCGGAGGTCAGAATCGAACATGGATTTCCAGTGCTGTAACTCAGCAATTTTACCAGCTGCGCTACTGAACCCCCCTTAACTATTTTGTCGTTAATCAGATATTCCCTCTGCACACGTCCTCCCAAATCGCAAAATTTAAAAAGGAAAAAAAGAGAAAAAAAGAGAAAAAACAAAAAACAAAATGAAAATCTCCCTTAACTAAAGAAGAGAAAGAAACAAAAGCAAAAAAGAATCTGGGCTGCAAAGATTTTCAACAATTTAAGTCCTTGTTTGTCGTCAAGTCCGTTCCACCGTATACCAGTAAAAAAAACTATTATAACAATTGGAGAGGGGACAGTTTATGTCGTGTTAAAATGTTGAATAAATCTTCCCTAAGTCCTATCAAATTTAACCAAGGGTTCAACAATGTAACTCCTAATTTTTTTTAAATAAATTTAAACATGATATCGTTTCAGAGTACCAATGGAGTGTGGTCGGAGGATTGGAATATATCCATTTAAATAAAATAGATCTTCTGGCAATTAGGGTGGTAAAAGCAATCAGCCGATGGGCGGAACGGGACAGATGGATAAAATCTAACATTGGTAGCCCAAAAATTGCAGTAATAGGGTGAGGTTGTAAATCAATACCTAAAACTACAGAGATAGAATCAAGAATTTATTTCTAATATTTTTCCAAAAGTGGGCAGGACCAAAACATATGAGTCAATGAGGCCACTTCAGAATTACATCTGTCACAGGTAGGATTTATTTGACGATAAAAACGATCTTTTGACATATGAGCTCTGTGAACCACCTTGAATTGTATCAAAGCGTGTCTTGCACACATTGAGGAAGTATTAAGTAATTGAAAAATCCTCTCCCATTTCTCTATAGATAAAGAAATTTGCAGTTCTCTTTCCCAGTCATTCTTAATTTTATCAAATATATTTTTTAATTTCAAAATCAACTCGTAAATAGTCGTTATTAACCCCTTCTGATACGGGTTCAAATATAATTTTTTTTCCAAGATATCAGTTTGATGTGGTAACGGGAAAAAGGGTAGAATAGCCTTCAAAAATGTCTAATTTGTAAATATCTTTATAAAAAAGTGAGTTAGGTAGATTATATTGATTGGAGTTGTTCAAAAGACATAAAACAACCATCCAAAAACAAATCACGAAAAGCTACTAATCCCTTCCTCTTCCATAACAGAAAGCCTTGATCAGTACTGGAAGGCTGGAAGAAGAAAATAGATATGATAGGACTCGATAAAATAAAATAATTCTATCCAAAAAACTTGCGAAATTGAAACCATATTCGAAGTGTATGTCTTAATATTGGGTTTGTCGTATATTTATTCAATCTCGTAATTGTAAAAGGTAACGAGGCCCTGGAATAGAAGCCAATGAGAGAAAGAAGAAAAAAGGGGAGAAAGAAGAAAGCGATAATAAACAGAGAATGAGGTGGTGAGTTTCCTAAATGTGTATATTTTAATGCTAGGAGCATTGTAAGAAAGGTGGATGAGCTTAGAGCCTGTATTGACACCTGGAAGTATGATGTTGTGGCGATTAGTGAAACATGGTTGCAGGATGGCTGTGAATGGAAAGTAAATATTCCAGGATTTCGTTGCTTCAGGTGTCATAGAATTGGAGGGGCAAGAGGTGGAGGTGTTGCATTGCTTGTCAGGGAAGATATTACAGCAGTGCTTTGGCAGGATAGATTAGAGGACTCGTCTAGGGAGGCTATTTGGGTGGAACTGAGAAATGGGAAAGGTGTAGCAACACTTATAGGGTTGTATTATAGACCGCCTGATGAGGAGCTAGAATTGGAAGAGCAAATATGTAAGGAGATAGCAGATATTAGTAGTAAGCACAAGGTAGTGATTGTGGAAGATTTCAATTTTCCACACACAGACTGGGAAACACATTCTGTAAAAGGGCTGGATGGTTTGGAGTTTGAAAATGTGTGCAGGATGGTTTTTTTGCAGCAATACATAGAGGTACCTACCAGAGAAGGGTCAGTACTGGACCTCCTGTTCGGAAAAGAGACAGGTCAGTTGACGGAGGAATGTGTTGGGGAGCACTTCGGGTCCAGTGATCACAATACCATTAGTTTCAATATAATTATGGAGAAGATCAGAACTGGACCAAGGGTTGAGATATTTGATTGGAGAAAGGCTAACTTTGAGGAGATGCGAAAGGATTTAAAAGGAGTGCATTGGGACATTTTGTTTTATGGGGAGGATCTAGAAGAGAAATGGAGGACATTTAAAGGTGACATTTTAAGAGTACAGAATCTTTATGTCCCTGTTCGGTTGAAAGGAAAGAGTAATAATTGGACAGAGCCATGGTTTTCAAGGGAAATTGGACACTTGGTTCGAAAATAGAGAGAGATCTACAATCATTATAGGCAGCATGGAGTAAATGAGGTGCTTGAGGAGTATAAAGAATGTAAAAAATATCTTAAGAAATAATTTAGAAAAGCTAAAAGAAGATATGAGGTTGCTTTGGCAAGTAAGGTGAAAGTAAATCCAAAGGGATTCTACAGCTATATTAATATGAAAAGAATAACGAGGAATAAAATTGGTCCACTAGAGAGTCAGAGTTGACAGCTATCTGCAGAGCCAAAAGAGATGGGGGAGATATTGAACAATATATTTTCTTCGGTATTCACCAAGGTGAAGGATATACAATTATGTGAGGTAAGGGAAACAAGTAGAGTAGCTATGGAAACTATGAGGATCAAAGAAGAGGAATTACAGACACTTTTGAAAAAATATAAAAGTGGATAAGTCTCCAGGTCCTGACAGAATATTCCCTAGGACATTGAGTGAAGTTCGTGTAGAAATAGCAGGAGCTATGCCAGAAATATTTCAAATGTCATTAGAAACGGGAATGGTGCCCAGGGATTAGCGTACTGCGCATGTTGTTCCATTGTTTAAAAAGGGTGCTAAGAGTACACCTAGCAATTATAGACCTGTTAGTTTGACGTCAGTGGTGGGCAAATTAATGGAAAGGATACTTAGAGATAATATATATAATCATCTGGATAAACAGGGTGTGATTAGGAACAGTCAACATGGATTTGTGCCTGGAAGGTCATGTTAGACTAATCTTCTTGAATTTTTTTGAAGAGGTTACTAGGGAAATTGCTGAGGGTAAAGCGGTGGGTGTTGTCTATATGGACTTCAGTAAGGCCTTTGACAAGGTTTCACATGGAAGGTTGGTTAAGAAGGTTCAATTGTTGGGTATTAATAGTGGAGTAGCAAGAAGGATTCAACAGTGGCTGAATGGGAGATACCAGAGAGTAATGGTGGATAACTGTTTGTCAGGTTGGAGGCCGGTGACTAGTGGGGTGCCTGAGGGATCTGTGTTGGGTCCACTGTTGTTTGTTATATACATCAATGATCTGGATGATGGTGTGGTAAATTGGATTAGTAAGTATGCAGATGATACTAAGATAGGGGTGTTGTGGATAATTAAGTAGATTTTCAAAGTCTACAGAGAGATTTAGGCCATTTGGAAGAGTAGGCTGAAAGATGGCAGATGGAGTTTAATGCTGATAAGTGTGAGGTGCTACATCTTGGCAGGACAAATCCAAATAGGACGCACATGGAATATGGTAGCGAATTGAGGAATTCAGTTGAACAGAGGGATTAGGCATAACTGTGCATAGTTCCCTGAAGGTGGAATCTCATGTAGATAAGGTGGTAAAGAAAGCTTTTGGTGTGCTGGCCTTTATAAATCCGAGCATTGAGTATAGAAGTTGGGATGTAATGTTAAAATTGTGCAAGGCATTGGTGAGGCCAATTCTGGAGTATGGTGTACAATTTTGGTCGCCAAATTATAGGAAAGATGTCAACAAAATAGAGAGAGTACAGAGGAGATGTACTAGAATGTTGCCTGGGTTTCAGCACCTAAGTTACAGAGAAAGGTTGAACAAGTTAGGTCTTTATTCTTTGGAGCGCAGAAGGTTAAGGGGGGACTTGATAGAGGTCTTTAAAATTATGAGAGGGATAGACAGAGTTGACGTGGATAAGCTTTTTTTCCATTGAGAGTAGGGCAGATTCAAACAAGAGGACATGATTTGAGAATTTAGCGACAAAAGTATAGGGGTAACATGAGGGGGAACTTCTTTACTCAAAGAGTGGTATCTGTGTGGAATGAGCTTCCAGTGGAAGTGGTGGAGGCAGGTTCGATTTTATCATTTAAAAATACATTGGATAGGTATATGGACGGGAAAGGAATGGAGGGTTATGGTCTGAGTGCAGGTAGATGGGACTTGGTGAAAGTAAGTGTTTGGCACGGACTAGAAGGGCCGAGATGGCCTGTTTCCGTGCTGTAATTTTTATATGGTTATATGGTTATATGATAGCTCTTGCATAGAATCACGTTCAAGAATTATCCATCCTGGACATTGCGTATTTTCTAAATCTTTTGTCCAAAACGTTAAATAGCGAGCATTAACTGCCCAATAGTAAATTCTAATGTTAGGCAGTGTCAAACCAACATCTTTGTTTGATTTCTGTAAGTATTTTTTACTTAGTCAGGAATTTTTATTCTGCCATATATATAAGGACATTTTGGAGTCAATAATATCAAAGAAAGATTTAGAAATAAAAATCGGTATCGTCTGAAATAAATATAAACATTTAGGTAAGATAAATATTTTAATAGCATTGATTCGGCCTATTAGAGATAAGGACATTAATCGACTCCGTAACCCTCCCCACCCCCCGTGTCGCCGGTGGTCGACTCTGTCCCCCCCTCCCCCGTGTCGACGGTGATCGACTCCGTCCCCCCTCCCCCAGGTCTGCGGTGGACAACTCCGTCCTCCCTCCCCCGTGTCAGGTGTGTTGCTGCCGCTTTCTGCACAGGGAACATTTCCCCATCGTCGGGGAATGAGATTAAATGGTGAAAGTCACCAAACACCACAACGACAGATATTTATTCAATCATTTGCGATGCTTCCAGAAATATCAGTTTGGAAGAAGTTTTTCCAGCCCGGGTGTTGGTATCAGATTGTTTCATACTCTGTCTGTTTGTGTTTAGACTGGGAGGGAACAGGCTGGGAGATTCCGCTTGTGAAACTGCTGCCTGCGTCTCTGATGAATGCGGACTGTAAAATACAGAGACTGGGGTAAGTCCCAGACTGAGAGAGATTGTGTTTACAGTCACTGGGTGTCTGACACAGAACATTAATATGATGTAATATTGTCACTGATAAACACTTGTGATTTGCACCGTCTCCTGTCTCTCCGTGTCCCTCATTCTCAGTCTCTCTCATCTCCAGGCTGTGGCGTATCGGCCTCACATATTCTGGTGCCGAGGTTTTCATCTCCGCTGTTAGTACAAACCGCTCACTGATGGAACTAAACCTGGGAGGAAACGACATGGGAGATTCTGGAGTGAAACTGGTGTCTGCGGCTCTGAGGAACCAGGACTGTAAAATACAGAGACTGCAGAAAGTCGCAGACTGTGAGGGATTGTGTTTACAGTCACTGTGTGTCTGACGCTGAACATTAATATGATCAGTAAACTTGCCACTGATAAACGCTGGTGATTTGCACCGTCTCCTGTCTCTCTGTGTCCTTCACCCTCACTCTCTCATCTCTAGGCTGCAACGTGTCGGTCTCACAGATTATGGTGCCGAGGATCTCGTCTCTGCTCTCAGTACAAACCACTTACTGACGGAGGTGTAGCTAAGTGAGAACAAATTGGGAGATTACGGAGTGAAACTGGTGTCTGCGGCTCTGAGGAAGCCGGACTGTAAAATACAGAAACTATGGTAAGTCCCAGACTGAGGGATGTTGTATTTACAGTCACTGGGTGTCTGACACTGAACAATAATATAATCACTAATTTTTGAATCGATAAACATTGGGGTGTGCACCGTCTCCTGTCTCTCTGTGACCCTCGGTCTCACTCTTTCTCATCTCCAGGCTGGATGTTGTCGGTCTCACAGATTCAGGTGCCGAGGATCTCGTCCCCGCTCTCAGTACAAACCCCCCACTGACGGAACTGGACTTGGGAGGGAATGACCTGGGATATTCTGGAGTAAAACTGGCGTCTGCGACTCTGAGGAACCCTGACTGTAAAATACAGAAACTGTGATAAGTCTCAGACTGCGAGATTGTGTTTACTGTCACTGGGTATCTGCACTGAACATTAATATTTGCACTGTCTCCTGTCTCAACCTCATTCTCTCATCTATAGGCTGTGGGCTGTTGGTGTCACACATTCTGGAGCCGATGATCTCGCCTCCGCTCTCAGCACAAACCGCTCACTGACGGAACTGAAACTGGGTAAGCATGAACTGGGAGACGCTGGAATGAAACTTGTGTTAGCAGTTGTTAGGAATCCGGACTGTGAAATACAGCGACTGTGGTAAGTTTCAGACTACGTGAGATTGTCTGTGCAATCTCTGGGTGTCTGACACCAAACATTAATATGATTAGTAATAGTGTCACTGATAAACACTGGCGATTTACACCGTCTCTTGTCTCTCTGTGACCCTCACGCTCTCATCTCCAGGCTGTACAGTATCAATCTCACAGATTCTGGACTCGATGATCTAGCCTCCGCTCTTAGTACAAAGCCCTCACTGCTGGAAGTGGAGTTGAGATCAAACTCCCTCACAGACCGATATGCAGCCTCTTTTCGCCGCCTCCCGGCGAAAAGAGGCTGCCCTCCCGTGTCTGGAAAGGATCAGGTGAGTGTTTGTGTCATATAACCATATAAACATATATCAATTACAGCACGGAAACAGGTCATCGCGGCCCTTCTAGTCCGTGCCTAAAACGTAATCTTACGTAGTCCCATCTACCTGCACTCAGACCATAATCCTCCATTCCTTTCCCGTCCATATACATATCCAATTTATTTTAAAATGATGAAAACGAACCTGGCTCCACCACTTCCACTGGAACCTCATTCCACACAGCTACCACTCTCTGAGTAATAAGTTCGCCCTCATGTTACCGCTAAACTTTTGTCCCTTAATTCTCAAATCATGTCCTCTTGTTTGAATCTTCCCTAATCTCAATGGAAAAAGCTTATCCACGTCAACTCTGTCTATCCCTCTCATAATTTTAACGACCTCCATCAAGACCCCCCTTAACCTTCTGCGCTCCAAAGAATAAAGACCTAACTTGTTCAACCTTTCTCTGTAACCTAGGTGCTGAAACCCAGGCAACATTCTGGTAAATCATCTTTGTACTCGCTCTATTTTGTTGACATCTTTCCTATAATTTGGCGATCAAAATTGTACACCATGCTCCGGAATTGGCCTCACCAATCCGTTGTACAATTTTAACATTACATCCCAATTTTTATACTCAATGCTCTGATTTATAAAGGCCAGCACACCAAAAGTTTTCTTTGCCACCCTATCTACATGAGATTCCACCTTCAAGGAACTTTGCGCAGTTATTCCTAAATCCCTCTGTTCAACTGCATTCCTCAATTCGCTACCATTTACAATGTACGTCCTATTTTGATTTGTCCTGCCAAGATGTAGGAGTCTGAAGAGCCGTTGGAGCGAGAGGAGGATTTTCCGGGCGGTGAGTTATAAACCCGAGCGCGGGGCTTTACTCCACAGAGGCTGGGGAGCCGTTGGAGCGAGAGGAGGAGTTTCCGGGCCGTGAGTTATAAACTCTTGAGCGGGGCTTTACTCCACAGAGGCTGAGGAGCGAGAGAGTCAGAGGGAATTGTGCCAACTCCAGACAGATTTGCAACAACTGCTCCTTCTGCAGTCGAGTGGGGTGGATGTGAGGGAGGAACGCAGAGAGGTGAAGGACCGGCAAGCTCGGCTCTTTACCTCTGAATCCTCCAAGATCATCTTCCGATCCAGGGTCCGCCATGTGGAACAAGATGAGACGTGCTCACGTTTCTTCTTCCATAAAGTTCACAGGGGGAGCTCTGTGACGAACAGCCTTAGGGAGGAGGACGGCTCGGTAACATCCTTGCAGACGGATATGCTGAGGATCTGCAAATTATTTTACACGGATTTGTATGACTAAAAGGACACAGACAGCACCGCCTCCCAGAATTTCCTGTCCTCTATCACGGAGGTCTTGGAGGACAGCAAGCGAGAGAGTCTGGACCAACCAGTGGCAGACTGGCTCCATCCGTTCCTTTGACTCGAGTAAAACTCCCGGAAGCGATGGCTTACCGGCCGAGTTGTATTCGGCTCTGTGGGACTGGGTGGGCCCGGACCTGCTGGAAGTGTACAACGACATGCTTCTAGTCGGCGGCATGTCAGACTCGATGAGGAAGGGCAGCATCACCCTAATCTACAAGCAGAAGGGGGAGATGAAGGACATAAACAATTGGAGACCCATAACACTGTTGAATGTAGATTATAAGATCCTGTCTAAGGCCATCGCCAACCGGGTCAAGTCTGCTCTGGGACAGGTGATCCACGCGGACCAAACCTGTGCTGTACCTGGCAGGAAAGTCTCAGACAGCCTAGCGCTGCTGAGAGATACCATCGCCTACGTGCAGGACAGACGGGTGCATGCCTGCCTAGTCAGCTTGGTCCAGGAGAAGGCCTTCGACAGGATATCGCACACGTACATGAGGGACGTGCTCTCCAAAATGGGTTTTGAGGAGGGAATCCGAAATTGGATCAAACTGCGCTACACCAATATCCGTAGTGCAGTCCAAATGAATGGGTGGGAATCAGACAGTTTCCCTGTAAGGTCTGGAGTCAGGCACGGTTGCCCTCTCTCTCCTGTCTTGTTTGTCTGCTGTATTGTTGCCGACTGGCCCGCTGCAGACTGCAGGAGTACGTGCTGAGGGACGCAATGAAGCTTGGTGCAGCCAACGCCAAGGCTCGGTGGGGGAGGGCCGCAGTCTACGGTCCTTCCGTTGCTGGACATGGGGGGCACGGTATGGTGGAGACACCCCTCAAAATAAGGGAAGGTATCCCACGCCAGGGGGCCACATGAATGGCACGGGTGGGGGCGGATCTGTGGAATTGGAAAGAAATGTATTAACTGCATTGAACAATTTGTATAGCCTCCGAAAATGTCGGATGAACGTTTCGCACGGTTCACGTATTGTATATATTTATCACTTGAATAAAGTCTATTTTGAAATTTAAAAAAAGGTGTTTCCGGGCGTGAGTTATAAACTCGAGCGCGGGGCTTTACTCCACAGAGGCTGAGGAGCCGTTGGAGCGAGAGGAGGAGTTTCCGGGCGGTGAGTTATAAACTCGAGCGCGGGGCTTTACTCAACAGAGGCCCAGGGGCCGTTGGAGCGAGAGGAGGAGTTTCCGGGCGGTGAGTTATAAACTCGAGCGCGGGGCTTTACTCCACAGAGGCCCAGGAGCCATTGGAGCGAGAGGAGGACACCAATCTGTAACGTTCCACACTTCAAAAGAAGTGTGCTGGTGGAAGCCGCTGATTGGTGGAAGCGGACTAGAGGATGCAGCTGATTGGGAGAAACCCCAGGTTTGCATTTCTGCTTTCTGGTTAAGGGGACAGTGAGCTAAGGGGACAGTGAGTTAAGGGGACAGTGCTTTATAGTAAAGGTACAGTTTAAAGGATTAAGATTTTTATAGTGTGAGTGAGTTGATTTAATTTGGGGGCAAGCCGTGTCAGTTGAGATCGCCCCATGGTTTGCTCATCCAGCAACATGTGGGGGATCAGGGATATGGTCGGCGTCCCTGGTGACTACGTTTGCAGGAAGTGTGTCCAGCTGCAGCTCCTGGCAGACCGCATTGAACGACTGGAGCTGCGGTTGAATTCATACTGGAGCATCCACGATGCTGAGAATGTCGTGAATAGCACGTACAGTGAGTTGGTCACACCGCAGGTAAAAGTTAAGCGTACAGAAAGGGAACGGGTGGCCATTAGCCAGCGTAGCAGTAGGCAGGTACTGCAGGAGTCCCCTGCGGTCTTCTCCATCCTAAACAGATATACCATTTTGGATACTGTTGGGGGAGTTTGCTCATCAGGGGAAGGCAGCAGCAGCCTAGTTCATGGCACCATGGGTGGCTCTGCGGCACAGGATGGGAGGAAAAAAATGGAAGGGCCATAGTAGTAGGGGATTCAATTGTAAGGGGAATAGATAGGCGTTTCTGCGGCGATAAACGAGACTCCAGGATGGTATGATGCCTCCCTGGTGCAAGGGTCAGGGATGTGGAGGGGAAGGGTGAACAGCCAGCTGTCGTGGTGCACATTGGCACCAACGATATAGGTAAAAATCGGGATGAGGTCCTACAAGGAGAATTTAGGGAGCTAGGAGATAAACTTAAAAGTAGGACCTCAAAGGTAATAATCTCTGGATTATTGCCAGTGCCACGTGCTAGTCAGAGTAGAAATAGGAGGATATTGTAGATAAATACGTGGCTTGAAAAATGGTGCAAGGGGGAGGGATTCAAATTTCTAGGGCATTGGAACCAGTTCTGGGGGAGGTGGGACCAATACAAACAGGACGGTCTGCACCTGGGCTGGAATGGAACCAATGTCCTTCGGGGAGTGTTTGCTAGTGCTGTCGGGGAGGATTTAAACTAATGTGGCAGGGGAATGGGAGCATGAGTAGAGAGACAGAGGGGTGTAAAATGAGGGTAAAAGCAACAGGTAGCAAGGAGAAAAGTAAAAGTGGCAGGCAGAAAAATCCAGGGCAAAAATCATAAAGGGCCACTTTTCAACATAATTGTAGAAGGGGTAAGAGTGTTGTAAAAACAAGCCTGAAGGCTTTGTGTCTCAATGCAAGGGGCATTCGTAATAAGGTGGATGAGTTGAATGTGCAGACAGTTATTAATGAATATGATATAGTTGGGATCACGGAGACATGGCTCCAGGGTGACCAATGCTGGGAGCTGAACATCCAGAGATATTAAATATTCAGCAGGGATAGACAGAAAGGAAAAGGAGGTGGCGTAGCGTTGCTGGTTGGAGAGGAGATTAACGCAATAGAAAGGAAGGACATTAGCTTCGATGATGTGGAATCGATATGGGTAGAGCTGCGTAACACTAAGGGGCAGAGAACGCTAGTGGGAGTTGTGTACACGCCACCTAACAGTAGTAGTGGAGTTGGGGATGGCATCAAACAGGAAATTAGGAATGCGTGCAACAAAGGTAAAACAGTTATAATGGGTGACTTCAATCTACATATAGATTGGGTGAATCAAATTGGCAGGAGTGCTGAGGAAGAGGATTTCTTGGAATGTATGCGGGGTTGTTTTTTAAACCAACATGTAGAGGAACCAACGAGAGAACAGGCTATTCTAGACTGGGTATTGAGTAATGAGGAAGGGTTGGTTAGCAGTCTTGTTGTGCGTGGCACCTTGGGTTGAGTTCTTCATTAGGATGGAGAGTGACATTGTTAATTCAGAAACAAGGGTTCTGAACTTAAAGAATGGTAACTTTGAGGGTATGAGACGTTAATTGGCCAAGATAGACTGGCAAGTGATTCTTCAAGGGTTGACGGTGGATATGCAATGGAAGGCATTTAAAGACTGCATATATGAACTACAACAATTGTTCATCCCAGTTTGGCAAAAGAATAAATCAGGGAAGGTAGCGCATCCGTGGATAACAAGGGAAATCAGGGATAGTATCAAAACAAAAGATGAAGCATACAAATAAGCCAGAAAAAGCAGACTACCAGAGGACTGGGAGAAATTCAGAGTCCAGCAGAGGAGGACAAGGGGCTTAATTAGGAAAGGGAAAATAGATTATGAAAGAAAACTGGCAGGGAACATAAAAACTTACTGCAAAAGTTTTTATAGATATGTGAAGAGAAAAAGATTAGTTAAAACAAATGTAGGTTCCTTGCAGTCAGACACTGGTGAATTGATCATGGGGAACAAGGATATGGCAGACCAATTGAATAACTACTTTGGTTCTGTCTTCACTTTGGAAGATATAAATAATCTGCCGGAAATAGCAGGGGACCGGGGGTCAAATGAGATGGAGGAACTGTGTGAAATCCCGGTTAGCCGGGAAGTGGTGTTAGGTAAATTGAATGGATTAAAGGCAGATAATTCCCCAGAGCCAGACACGCTGCATCGCAGAGTACTTAAGGAAGTAGCCCCAGAAATAGTGGATGCATCAGTGATAATTTTTCAGAACTCTTTAGATTCTGGAGTAGCTCCTGAGGATTGGAGGGTAGCTATTGTAACCCCACTTTTTAAAAAGGGAGGGAGAGAGAAAGCGGGGAATTACAGACCAGTTAGTCTAACAACGGTAGTGGGGAAAATGCTAGAGTCAGTTATTAAAGATGGGATACCAGTACATTTGGAAAGTGGTGAAATCATTGGAGAAAGTCAGCATGGATTTATGAAAGGTAAATCATGTCTGACGAATCTTATAGATTTTTTCGAGGATGTAACTAGTAGAGTGGATAAGGGAGAACCAGTGGATGTGTTATATCTGGACTTTCAGAAGGTTTGGACAATGTCCCACCTTAGTGATTAGTATGCAAACTTAAAGCACACGGTATTGGCGGTTCAGCATTGATGTGGTTTGGTAACTGGCTGGCAGACAGGAAGCAAAGAGTAGGAGTAAACGGGTCCTTTTCAGAATGGCAGGCGGTGACTAGTGGGGTACCGCAAGGCTCAGTGCTGGGAATCCAGCTATTTACAATATATATTAATGATCTGGATGAGGGAATTGAATGCAACAACTCCAAGTTTGCGGACGACACGAAGCTGGGGGGGGGGGCAGTGTTAGCTGTGAGGAGGATGCTAGCAGGCTGCAAGGTGACGGAGAGGTTGGGAGAGTGGCCAAATGCATGGCAGATGCAGTATAATGTGGATAAATGTGAGGTTTCCACTTTGGTGGCAAAACAGTAAATTAGACTATATCTGAATGGTGGTCGATTAGGAAAAGGGGAGATGCAACGAGATCTGGGTGTCATGGTACACCAGTCATTGAATGTAGGCATGCAGGTGCAGCAGGCAGTGAAGAAAGCGAATGGTATGTTAGCATTCATAGCAAAAGATAGATAGATAGATAGATAGATAGATAGATAGATAGATAGATAGATAGATAGATAGATAGATAGATAGATAGATAGATAGATAGATAGATAGATAGATAGATAGATAGATAGATAGATAGATAGATAGATAGATAGATAGATAGATAGATGGATGGATGGATGGATAGATAGATAGATAGATAGATAGATAGATAGATAGATAGATAGATAGATAGATAGATAGATAGATAGATAGATAGATAGATAGATAGATAGATAGATAGATAGATAGATAGATAGCTGGATAGGTAGATAGATAGATAGATAGATAGATAGATAGATAGATAGATAGATAGATAGATAGATAGATAGATAGATAGATAGATAGATAGATAGATAGATAGATAGATAGATAGATAGATAGATAGAAAGATAGATAGATAGATAGATAGATAAATAGATAGATAGATAGATAGATAGATAGATAGATAGACAGATAGATAGATAGATAGATAGATAGATAGATAGATAGATAGATAGATAGATAGATAGATAGATAGATAGATAGATAGATAGATAGATAGATAGATAGATAGCCTCACTCTGACAATGGAAGATACCTAGGACAGAAAAGTCTGCGTGGGAATGGGGACCACCGTCCTTGCTCCCACTCCCCTTTTTCGCAACATAGATAGCCCCCCCTAGTCCTTACCTATCACCCCATCGACCGACGCATACAACACTTAATCCTTCGAAATTTCCGCCACCTCCAACGGGATCCCACCACTAGCCACATTTCTCATCTCCACCTCTTTTCGCCTTCTGTAGAGACCGTTCCATATAACCATATAACCATATATAACCATAACAGCACGGAAACAGGCCATCTAGGCCCTTCAAGTCCGTGCCGAACATTTTTTAATTTTTTTAAAATATTTTTTTTAATAAATAAAATTCCCTCCGCATCTCCCAAGTTAACTCATCCCTTCCCACCCAAACCGCTCCCTCCCGAGGTACCCTATCCTGCAACCGTAGAAGATTCAACACCTCCTCCCTCGACCCTGTCCAGGGAACCCATCAGTCCTTTCAGGTTAGGCAGAGGTTCATTTGCACCTCCTCCCAACCTCATCTACCGTTGATCAAGATGTTTAGAAACATAGAAACAGAGAAAATATGTGCAAGTTAGGCAATTCGGCACTTGCACCTATTTTCTCTGTTTCTATGTTTCTAAACATCTTGATCAACGGTAGACGGTGTAGGCAATTCGGCACTTCGAGCCTGTACCGCCATTCAATATGATCATCCAAAATCAGTACCCCGTTCTTGCCTTTTCCACATATCCTCTGATCACGTTAGCGCAGAGAGCTATATTTAACTATCTCTAGAAAACATCCAGTGAATTATCTGCCTTCCTTAACAGATAGTTCCACAGATTCACAACTCAATCCTAAATAGCCTACCCGTTATACTTAAACTGTGATCACTGGTTCTGGACTACCCAACATCCTGCATATAGCCAGTCCAATCCCTTAAGAATTTTATTTTTCAATATGGTCGCCTCTTATTCTTCTAACTTCTAATGAATATAAGGCCAGTCGATCATTATTTCATCATATGTCAGTCCCGCCATCCCGGGTATTAACCTGGTGAACCTATGCTGCACTCCCTCAAGAGCAAGAATGCTATTTCACAGTAGCTATATTCAATGGACATATGGCACGTGGTTGGTCAGATTGGTGCAGATGGGACAAGGAATATCGTACCGCAGTAGGTCGATGACATACTTGTAGCCTAAGAGAGAAAGAGGGAACATATTATAGTCATATCCTGGACTTTTGGAGGAGACAAGATGCCGGATTAAAGGTGAACTCCAGTAGAGCACAAGTAACACAGCCACAGGTTCTATACCTGGGGAATCATATATCACAAGGAGCGAAGCACGTTCCCGGTAAAAGGAAACCTTTTTTTAAATATAACCAAATACAACCTTTAAAAACATAACCAAACCAATAACAGTGAAACGTGTGAGACAATCACTGGGCTTACTTAATTACTGATGGAATTTCATGGAGAATCATTACGAATTAGCCGAACATTTGCAGGAACTCACAAAGGCAAGCAAACAATCTGGAGAGAAAGTACACTAGAGAAAAAACAACGGGCATTTGAAAAAATGACAACATCAGGTATTTGCATAAATCAAGCGACCCCTGATCTCCTCCCCAACAACCGGACTTGGAGATATAACTAAACTCTTCCACCTGTACTGTGTTAATGGTACTACACAGCTGTAGTCACACAAAAACATGGGGGATAGAATGAGGGTGACCAAAGCAGTTGTAAATTGAGTCAAAAACATAAATGCGGTGTTATGCAATGTTTTACAAGGTGAAATCCGACAAGCTTGGGGATATTTGAAGGTTATTAAGCAAGGAGAAAATATTTCAAGCGGGCAATTCTGACGGCAAAAAAGGGCCACAGTTTGGCTTTGGTAAGTTAGATTAAAGAAATCCCAAGGCTTTTTATACCTGCATTAAGAAAAAGAGTGCCAGGGAGCAGGAGGATAAGGAATTTGAGCTTGGTTGTGGATTGTAGGCGAGTGAAAGAAGAATACCTTGCATCTGTTTCTACCAAAAATAATGGCATTAAGTACAATGCGATCGGTATGGAGAATGCTGATGTCGGAGGACCGTTTGAGATTACGAAGGATGAGGGTTTGGAGACCTGGAAAGGCATTATGGTGGCTAAATCCCCAAGACCTGATGGGCTTGATGCCAGTTTGTTCACAGAGGTAAGAGAGAAGATTGTGGGAGCCTTGACAAAGATCTTTGAGTTTATTGCAATGAATCCGAATCATAATCATAATCATACTTTACTAGCCAATTGTGTTTTGCAACATACGATCAATTTGATTTATCATACAGTCATAACAATTAAAAGCAACAGGACACACAAAATACATGTTAACATGAACATCCAGCACAGTGACACCTCCACATTCCTCACTATGATAGAAGGGAACAAAAGTTCAATCTCTCCCTTATTTGTCCTCCAGCGGTCGGGGTTTCTAAGCTTCCGTTGGCTGGACGATCTTATTCCCATAGCCGTCGGCGGGCCTCCTCGTCGGAGCGATCCAGCTCCGGCATCGGGGTGGAATATCAGCTCACCCGCGCCGTGCTATCTGCCCCGGGTCGGGGCTAGTCGAACGTCGCGCGGCTTCTGGAGTTTTCCGACGTCGGTCTCAACCCGAGACTGTGAGCTCCTTGATGTTAAAGTCCGCAGGCCGCGATTGGAGCGTCGATCCCAAGCAAGAAATTGGCTCCGATTGTAAGTCCACGCACCGGGGTGGGGCTCAAAGTCAGTCCTGAGCAAGGCCTCCAGATCAACTATGTTAGTTCCGATCCGGAAAACTTCGCATCTACGGCAAGGTAAGAGAATGCAAAAAAAAATCCCCCGAAAACCCCGCCGACCCCCCACATGAAACAAACCAGAGAACATATATACTCTCCACTTACATTCGACCTCATGAACTAACGATTTCTTCCGTATCACGCCACATTTGAACTGATGCGTGCAGTTGCGTTCTCCCCATTACTGGAAAGATTTGTAATAGGTGCAGAAGAGGTTTGCTAGAATTATGCCTGGATTAAGATATATTAGCTAATATTAGCATATTAACATGTGTTGTGAGGCGAATCGTTTACGCTACTCGTAATGTACTTTATTTAAGCATTAATCAACTCATTTCCATAATACGTAACTTCTAAGCGTCTGGAAATTTTCGCTGATTCCAGAGGCCTCGCCGACCCGAGACTCCGCTAATGCGCACCCTCTGGAAAGGCCCCGCACATCCGCAAAGTCTGGAAAGGCCCCGCACATGCGCACACCTCATTCTCCCCTCCTATTTATGTTGAGATGGTCAGGGGGTATAATATGCCCTGATGACCGTCGCAGCACTGGAGCATCAGGAGATAATGGTGTTTCAATAGCTGGTGGTACATACATTGCTTGGTCATCAACTTCACTCATATCGTTATTTCCATTTTCAATTTTAGAATTACTTATAGAAGTTTCCATAGATATGATGGGAGTGTTGAAGGAAGTTCTCGATTAATATTATCAATGAGTGATGGAGCTGATGGAGAAGTCGGACATAGTGCAAGGTCACGAAGTGATAGAGTTGACTGGCGTCCATCCTAGAAACATAGAAACATAGAAAATAGGTGCAGGAGTAGGCCATTCGGCCCTTCGAGCCTGCACCGCCATTCAATATGATCATGGCTGATCATCCAACTCAGTATCCTGTACCTGCCTTCTCTCCATACCCCCTGATCCCTTTAGCCACAAGGGCCACATCTAACTCCATCTTAAATATAGCCAATGAACTGGCCTCAACTACCTTCTGTGGCAGAGAATTCCAGAGATTCACCACTCTCTGTGTGAAAACGTTTTTTCTCATCTCGGTCTTAAAGGATTTCCCCCTTATCCTTAAGCTGTGACCCCTTTGTCCTGGACTTCCCCAACATCGGGAACAATCTTTCTGCATCTAGCCTGTCCAACCCCATAAGAATTTTGTAAGTTTCTATAAGATCCCCTCTCAATCTCCTAAATTCTAGCGAGTATAAGCCGAGTCTATCCAGTCTTTCTTCATATGAAAGTCCTGACATCCCAGGAATCAGTCTGGTGAACCTTCTCTGCACTCCCTCTATGGCTATAATGTCCTTCCTCAGATTTGGAGACCAAAACTGTACGCAATACTCCAGGTGTGGTCTCACCAAGACCCGGTACAACTGCAGTAGAACCTCCCTGTGCTATACTCAAATCCTTTTGCTATGAAAGCTAACATACCATTCGCTTTCTTCATTGCCTGCTGCACCTGCATGCCTACTTTGAATGACTGGTGTACCATGACACCCAGGTCTCGCTGCATCTCCCCTTTTCCTAATCGGCCAACATTTAGATAATAGTCAACTTTCCTGTTTTTGCCACCAAAGTGGATAACCTCACATTTATCCACATTATACTGCATCTGCCAAACATTTGCCCACCTACCCAGCCTATCCAAGTCACCTTGCAGTCTCCTAGCATCCTCCTCACAGCTAACACTGCCCCCAGCTTAGTGTCATCCGCAAACTTGGAGATGTTGCCTTCAATTCCATCATCCAGTTCATTAATATAAATTGTAAATAGCTGGGGTCCCAGCACTGAGCCTTGCGGTACCCCACTAGTCACTGCCTGCCATTGTGAAAAGGACCCGTTTACCTCCTACTCTTTGCTTCCTGTTTGCCAGCCAGTTCTCTATCCACATCAATGCTGAACCGCCAATACCGCTTTAAGTTTGTATATTAATCTATTATGTGGGACCTTGTCGAAAGCCTTCTGAAAGTCCAGATACCACACATCCACTGGTTCTCCCCTATTCACTCTACTAGTTACATCCTCGAAAAATTCTATCAGATTCGTCAGACATGATTTACCTTTCGTAAATCCATGCTGACTTTGTCCAATGATTTCTCCACTTTCCAAATGTGCTGCTATCCCATCTTTAATAACTGACTCTAGCAGTTTCCCCACTACCGATGTTAGACTAACTGGTCTGTAATTCCCCGTTTTCTCTCTTCCTCCCTTCTTAAAAAGTGGGGTTACGTTTGCTACCGTCCAATCCTCAGGAACTACTCCAGAATCTAAAGAGTTTTGAAAAATTATCACTAAATGCACCCACTATTTCTGGAGTTACTTCCTTAAGTACTCTGGGATGCAGCCTATCTGGCCCTGGTGATTTATCGGCCTTTAATCCATTCAATTTACCCAACACCACTTCCCGACTAACCTGGATTTCACTCAGTTCCTCCATCTCCTTTGACCTGCGGTCCCCTGCTATTTCCGGCAGATTATTTATGTCTTCCTTAGTGAAGACGGAACCAAAGTACTTATTCAATTGGTCCGCCATATCCTTGTTCCCCATGATCAATTCATCTGTTTCTGATTGCAAGGGACCTACATTTGTTTTAACTAATCTCTTTCTCTTCACATATCTATATAAACTTTTGCAGTCAGTTTTTATGTTCCATGCCAGTTTTCTTTCACAATCTATTTTCCGTTTCCTAATTAAGCCATTTGTCCTCCTCTGCAGATCTCTGAATTTCTCCCAGTCCTCTGGTATGCTGATTTTTCTGGGCTAATTTGTACGCATCATCTTTTGCTTTGATACTATCCCTGATTTCCCTTGTTATCCACGGATGCACTACCTTCCCTGATGTATTCTTTTGCCAAACTGGGTGGAACAATTTTTGTAGTTCATCCATGCAGTCTTTAAATGCCTTCCATTGCATATCCAACCGTCACCCCTTTTAGAACTAATTGCCAGTCAATCTTGGCCAATTCACGTCTCATACCCTCAAAGTTACCTTTCTTTAAGTTGAGAACCATTGTTTCTGAATTAACAATGTGACTCTCCATCCTAATGAAGAACTCAACCATATTATGGTCATTCTTGCCCAAGGGGGCGCGCACAACAAGACTGCTAACTAACCCTTCCTCATTACTCAATACCCAGTCTAGAATAGCCTGCTCTCTCGTTGGTTCCTCTATATGTTGGTTTAGATACTATCCCGCATACATTCCAAGAAATCCTCTTCCTCAGCACCCCTCTGCCAATTTGATTCACCCAACCCATTATAACTGTTTTTGCCTTTGTTGCACGCATTTCTAATTTCCTGTTTGATGCCTCCCCAACTTCACTACTACCGTTAGGTGGCCTGTGCACAACACCCACCAGCGTTAGGTGGCCTGTACACAACACCCACTCATCTCTACTCACTCCTTTCTCCTCAATCCTCTCTCCTCCCCCCTCTCCCCCCTATTCCCCTCACCCCTCACTCCTCACCCCTCTCCCCTCACATCTCTCTCCTCACTCCTCTCTCCACATCTCTCCTCACCCCTCTCCCCTTCCCCCTCTCCCCTCACCCCTCTCCCCTCACCCCTCTCTCCTCACTCCCCCTCTCTCCTCACTCCTCCTCTCTCCTCACCCCTCTCTCCTCACCCCTCTCTCCCCACCCCTTTCTCCTCACTGCTCTCTCCTCACCCCACTCTTCTCTCCTCTCCTCACCCCTCACTCCTCACCCTCTCCCCTTACCCCTCACCCCTCTCTCCACACTCCTCTCCCCTCACCCCTCTCTCCTCACTCCCCCTCTCTCCTCACTCCCCCTCTCTCCTCATCCCTCTCTCCTCACCCCTCTCTCCTCACCCCTCTCTCCTCACCCCTTTCTCCTCACCCCTCTCTCCTCACCCCTCTCTTCCCTCCTCTCCTCACCCATTTCTCCTCACCCCTCTCCCCTCACCCCTCTCTCCTAACTCCCCACCTCTCTCTCTCCTCCCCCTCTCTCCCCCATTCTGGTATTCACCTCAGCCCTCTCTCCTCACCTCTCTCTCCTCACCTCTCTCCTCACCCCTCTCTCCTACCCCTCTTCCCCCACTCCTTCCTCCCCCATCCTCCTCTCTCCCTCCCCACTCCAGCTCCAGCCTCGTCCCCGCCGCCTGTGTCGAAGCGCCTGATCACCCTTCCCTCCTTACGCCTCTCTCCTCACTCCTCTCTCCTCACTCCTCTCTCCTCTCCCCTCTCTCCGCCCATTCCCCATTCCCCTCACCCATCTCTCCTCACCCCTCTCCCCTCACCCCTCTCTCCTCACTCCTCTATCCCCATCTCTCCTCACCCCCTCTCTCCCCCCCTCTCCCCTCGCCCCTCTCTCCTCACCCCTCTCCTCCAGGGCCGGATTTACGTATAAGCTAGACAAGCTTAAGCTTAGGGCCTCGAGATCTAGGGGGCCTCGGCCCCGCTCCACCAAGATGTATAACACGTTTGACATAGTGGCGTTGTTACAAACCTACCATCATTGGTGCTGTGCGACATTGCGTTGTTACAAAACCTACCATCGGTGGCGCTGTGCTTGCGATTCCGGAGGCTTTGGTGGTGTGTGTGTGGGGGTGGGGCGGGGTGGCGGATTAAAATGCAGGTGAGGTTTATATACGTTGTGGAGAGGAATTTGCTGCAAAGATCCTTGGATATTTAATTTGCTCAGACTGCTACTCAGACCTGATGCTGAAAATCCGTTCTACGCGAATAAAAATGCCTTCAACATCACGGATCGCAAGTGCAGGACAAAGCAAAAGGTATGTAGTTTATTTAACCCATTTTCCCAGCTGAACCTCCCCGCCGCACCGGGGGCCTGCCCACCTCCCCGCCGCACCGGGGCCCTACCCACCACCCTGCCGCACCGGGGGACTACCCACCTCCCCGCCGCACCGGGGGCCTACCCACCTCGCTGCCTCACCGGGGCCTACTCACCTCGCTGCCTCACCGGACCCGTCGATCCTCGCCGCCCCACCGACCATCCGCCCACCGGGACCTTTTACGCTTTGCCCGCTGACCCTCGCCAATCCACCGCCATCCAGCAGCCCGCAGCCGTCGCGTTACCTGCAGCCTGGACTCAGCACTATGCCTGAAGTTTCCACGCCGCAGACGCCAACTCCTCTGGGTGTGACTGCGCTGTGTCCTAGTGCTAGGCCACCCCAACCCTGGTAACCTCAGTGGTGGTT
>JAXLNO010002157.1:93035-152699 GCA_038087875.1 Malacoraja senta | reverse complement strand
ATCCCGGGAATTAACCTTGTAAACCTACGCTGCACTCCCTCAATAGCAAGAATGTCCTTCCTCAAATTAGGGGACCAAAACTGCACACAATACTCCAGGTGTGGTGTCACTAGGGCTCTGTACAACTGCAGAAGGACCTCGTTGCTCCAATACTCGACTCCTCTTGTTATAAAGGCTAACATGCCATTCGCTTTCTTCACTGTCTGCTGTACCTGCATGCTTACTTTCATAGACTGATGAACAAGTATCCCCAGATCCCGCTGTACTTCCGCTTTTCCCAACTTGACGCCATTTAGATAGTAATCTGCCTTCCTGTTTTTATTTTATTTTTTATTTTTTATTTTATTAGAAGTTAATACAATACAAAACAATACAGTAGTACCTAATTTTAGGTGCCAACTATATCATAACGTAATACATTCTATGTACAACCTCTAGTTTTATGTTTTTGAAAAGGAGGTAAAAAAAAAAGAAAATAGAGAGAAGAAAAAGAGGAAAATAAATAATAGAAAATAGAAAAAATGTGAAGTGTGTATATAAGAAAAGAAAAAGTAAAAAGTAGAAATAGTAGAAAAAAGACCCTTAAAAAAAGGAATTTTGAAATCTTTGTTCGGAGATGTAAATCTATCTACGACCTGACCTGAAATCAGTAATCTTTACGGTACTGCTGCATCACATGATTCCAAAAAGTCGATGAAAGGGGACCAACTCCTTAAGAATTGGTCATATTTATCTATTAGGCGGAGTCTCATTTCTTCAAGGTGTGCTATGTCCGTCATATTCCTAATCCACATTTTAATAGTTGGTATAGCTGTATTTTCCCAAAATTTTTGTATCAATTTCTTTCCAATTATTAACCCATAATTAAAGAATACTTTTTGGTCTTTGTTTAAATTGATATCTTCTACTATTATTCCAAATATAATCCATTCCGTATTAGGTTCTATTCTTGACTTGAAGAGCTTTGTAAATATATCAAATATATCGCTCCAAAATGTATTCAACTTTGTAGATCCTACAAATGAATGTGTTATATTGGCATTTTGAAACAAACATTTATCGCATCTGGGAGAGGACGTTTGGGTAGAATTTATTCAACCTCGTTTTTGAATAATATTTTCTATGTAATAATTTAAATTGAATTAAATTATGTCTTGCATTAATGGAACAATTATGTGTGTTCATCAGATACTTTTCCCATCTATCTTTCGGGATCTTTATCATTAGTTCATGTTCCCAATCTTCTCTTAGTGCCTCTGTTGAGGGTAATTCTCTATTTAATATACTATTATAAAAATATGATATTAGTTTTTGTGAATCAGCCTTAATATTCATTGCTTCTAAAGGATCTAAAAATATAGTTTGAAATCTATGTATATATTTCTTCATAAAGTCACAATCTGTATATATTTAAAATATTGATTATCTTCCAGTTTAAATTTAAATTTTAATTGTTGAAATGATAACAATTTGCACAATTCATACATATCTCCTACTTTCCTAATCCCCAGTTTATCCCATTGTTTATATTGGTCGATAAGAGATGGTTTGAATGCAGGATTATTCAGTATTGGGGTTAAAACTGCTAGATTATTTAATTTCAAGGATAATTTTATTTGTTTCAAAATTCTTATTGTATTGTGAACAATTGGGTTCTTCATATATATTATACTATTCAATTTTATCGGTGAGAACAAGATCGTTCCTATATCGTATGGGAAACTCTCCTCTTTCTCCATTCCTATCCACTCCGACTGGTGAGTGGAACTATCCAACCAGTACATTATGTTCTTAATATGCACTGCCCTGTAGTAATACGTAAAGTTAGGTAGTGATAAACACCCAACTTCTTTAGGTTTACACAAATGCTTTCGTTGAATTCTGTGTGCTCTATAATCCCATATAAAATTAGTGATATTAGAAACTAGCTTTTTGAAAAAATATTTCGGAATATATATTGGGATCGCTTGAAACAAATATATTAATTGTGGTAAGAAAGTCATTTTTACAGCGTTAATTCTACCTATCAATGAGAGTGGGAGCGTTTTCCAAAATGTAATCATAACATTCAAGTTATTTAATAGTGGCATAAAATTGGCGCTAAATAATGATTTGTGTCTTCTCGTAATTTGAATACCTAAATACTTGAATTTTTCTGTTGCAATTTTGAAAGGGAATTTTAATAAGTGTCTCGCTTCCTGTGGTTTTAAAGACATAATTTCGCTTTTATTCCAATTCCTTCCTGTTTTTGCAACCAAAGTGGACAACGTCACATTTCTCCACATTAAACGTCATCTGCCATGCATCCGCCCACTCCCCCAACCTGTCCAAGTCACCCTGCATTCTCATAGCATCCTCCTCACAGTTCACACCGCCACCCAGCTTTGTGTCATCTGCAAATTTGCTAATGTTACTTTGTACCCCTTCATCCAAATCATTGTAAATAGCTGCGGTCCAGGCACCGAGCCTTGCGGTACCCCACTAGTCACTGCCTGCCATTCTGAAAGGGACCCGTTAATCCCCACTCTCTGTTTCCTGTCTGCCAACCAATTTTCTATCCATGTCAGCACTCCACCTCCAATACCATGTGCCCTAATTTTGCCCACTAATCTCCCTTAACACTCTGGCCCCCCTCAAAACAAGAACCGTAACTTTTAATAAATCTTCACCCTGGTACACACCTGCACTTCGTAAGCTGAAACAGACTGGTCGCCGACTTGAACGACTCATAAAGAAATCATCTCTCACAGTCCACCATGAAGCTTACAAACTCCACCTCACTGCCTACAAAGATGCCCTCATTGCTGCTAAATCTGCCTACCTCTCCTCCATATTCACCGAACCCTGCCTCAACCACAGAACCCTCTTCACCACAGTGTCCATCCTCCTCAAGCCCCGAGCCAACACTCTCCCTACCTCCACACCGGATCTCTGCAACTCATTCCTCCACTTTTTCGCTGACCAGATCACCACCATCTATGAATCTTTATCCCCTGTACCCGACTCCCCAGCATCTACTCCACCACCTACCAAGGCCCCCCCCTTTCAACATCTCCACTGACCTCCTTACTTAACCCTCCTCCACACTGCTTCCTCCCAGTTTGACCCGGTCACCCCTACTGAAATCTCCAAACTCATCAGCTCTTTCAAACCCACTACCTGCTCCCTCGACCCTCTCCCCACTCCCCTGCTGAAGTCCTGCCTCCCCGCTCTCTGCCCCTACCTCACAAATCTCTTCAACTCCTCATTGTCCCAAGGAATTGTCCCCTCTGCTTTCAAAACTGCTGCTGTCACACCAATCTTAAAGAAACCTGGTCTTGATCCCTCCTCTCTCATCAACTACCGCCCTATCTCAAACCTCCCCTTTCTTTCAAAAACCCTGGAGCGTATCGTCGCGTCACAACTTCATTCCCACCTCCTCGCGTACAACCTATACGAACCCCTCCAATCTGGCTTTCGCCCCCTCCATAGCACAGAAACTGCTCTCCTCAAAGTCCTCAATGACCTCCTCACCTCTGCTGACACTGGTTCCCTCAACATCCTCATCCTCCTCGACCTGAGTGCAGCCTTCGATACCGTGAACCATAACATCCTGCTTACCAGACTTAAAGACCTTGGCATTGAAGGTTCTGCACTCAGCTGGCTCCGTTCCTACCTTTCCAACTGATCCCACTTCATCTCTCTCCATAACCACACCTCTGCCACAGCCACTGTCACTCAAGGCGTTCCCCAAGGCTCCGTTCTCGGTCCCCTCCTCTTCATCATCTACATCCTCCCCCCTTGGTCATATACTCCGTCACTTCAACCTGGACTTCCACTGCTATGCTGATGACACCCAGATCTATCTGAGCACCAAGCCCCCACCACCCCCCTCTCTCCCATATCAACTCCTGCCTGTCAGCCACCAAATCTTGGATGCAACTCAACTTCCTTAAATTAAACAGTAACAAAACAGAATTTCTCCTCATTGGCTCCAAATTAACACTTACCAAAATTAACAACCCCACTCTCACTATTGATGGCACCACTGTCTCCCCCATCTCCTCAGGCCCGCAACCTTGGCGTGATCTTTAACTCAACCCTCTCCCTTGAGCCTCACATCCGCCATGTTGTCAAAACATCATTTTTTCACCTCCGCAACATTGCCAAAATCAGACCCTCTCTCACACCCCCCCGCTGCTGAAAGACTCATCCATGCCTTCATCTCCTCCCGACTGGAATACTGTAACTCTCTTCTCTTTGGCATTAATTCCAGCAACATCAACCGACTCCAACTGGTCCAGAATGCAGCCGCCCGACTCATCACCCACACCAAATCCTGGCACCACATCACCCCAGTTCTCAAAGAACTTCACTGGCATCCCATTTCCCACCGGATCATCTACAAAATCCTGGTCCTCACCTACAAAGCCCTCAACCACTTGGCCCCCCCTTATCTCACTGACCTCCTCTCTCCCTACCAACCCTCACGGTCCCTCAGATCCACATCAGCCGGTCTCCTCTCCATTCCGAAATCCAACCTCTGCACTTTTGGGAAACAGAGGCTTCTCCAGGGCAGCTCCCAGGCTCTGGAACTCCCTCCCACAATTAATTCGAAATTCTGAGTCCCTCACCATCCTCCAGTCCCGCCTCAAGACCCATCTCATCACCTCTGCATACCCTTAGTCCCATGTCCCCTCCTCCCCTTTGCATCTCTGTCTTACTGCCCTATTTTGTTTTGTTCTTGACTCTCCATGTAAAGCGACTTTGAGTCCTTGAAAAGCGCTATACAAATAAAATGTATTATTATTATTATTATGTGGCACCTTATCAAATGCTTTCTGAAAGACCAGGTACACTATATACACTGGCTCTCCCTTGTCCATTTTCCTAGTTACATCTTCAAATAATTTCAGAAGATTAGTCAAGCATGATTTCCCCTTCGTAAATCCATGCTGACTCGGACCTATCCTGTTGCTGCTATCCAAATGTGCGGCTATTTCATCTTTTATAATTGACTCCAGCATCTTCCCCACCACCGATGTCCGGCTAACTGGTCTATAATTCCCTGTTTTCTCTCTCCCGCCTTTCTTAAAAAATGGGATAACATTAGCTACCCTCCAATCCACAGGAACTGATCCTCATTCTATAGAACACTGAAAAATTATCACCAATCCATCCATGATTTCTACAGCCACTACCTTAAATACCCTGAGATGCAGACCATCAGGCCCTGGGGATTTATCAGCCTTCAGTCCCGTCAGTCTACCCAACACCATTTCCTGCCTAATGTGGATTTCTTTCAGTTCCTCTCACCCCAGATCCTCTGGCCACTACTATATCAGGATGATTGCTTTTGTCCTCCTTAGTGCAGACGGATCCAAAGTACCTGTTCAACTCATCTGCCATTTCCTTGTTCCCCATACAATATTCACCTTTTTCAATCTTCAAGGGTCCAACTTTGGTCTTAACTATTTTTTTTCTCTTCACATACCTAAAGAAGCTTTTACTATCCTGCTTTATATTCTTGGCTAGCTTACCTTTGTACCTCATCTTTTCTCCCCGTATTGTCTCTTTACTTATCTTCTGTTGCTCTTTAAACATTACCCAATCCTCTTGCTTCCCGCTCATCTTTGCTACGTTGTACTTCTCTTTTATTTTTATACTGTCCCTGACGTCCCTTGTCAGCCACGGTCGCCCCTTACTCCCCTTGGAATCTTTCTTCCTCCTAGGAATGAACTGATCCTGCACCTTCTGTATTATTCCTAGAAATACCTGCCATTTTTGTTCCACTGTCATCCCTGCAAGTGTATCTTTCCAGTCAACTTTGGCCAGCTCCTCCCCCATGGCCCCATAGTACCATTTATTCAACTGTAACACTGACTCCTCCGATCTACCCTTCTCCCTCTCCAAATGTAGATTAAACCTGACCATGTTATGGTCACTACATCCTAATGGCTCATTAACCTCGAGGTCCTTTATCAAATCCAGTTCATTACATAACACTAAATCCAGAATTGCCTTCTCCCTGGTAGGCTCCAATACAAGCTGCTCTAAGAATCCATCGCAAAGGCACTCTACAAAGTCCCTTTCTTGGGGTCCAGTACCAACCTGATTTTCCCAGTTTACCTGCATGTTGAAATCTCCCATAACAACTCTAGCATGAATTTTGCTGCATGCCAATTTTAACTCCTGAATCAACTTGCATCCTATGTCCAGGCTACTGTTTGGGTGTCTGTCGATAAGTCCCATTAGGGTCTTTTTACCCTTACAATTCCTTAGTTCTAACCATACTGACTCCACATCTCCTGTTTCAATGTCACTCCTTGCAAGGGACTGAATTTCATTCCTCACCAACAGAGCAACCCCACCCCCTCTGCCCACCTGTCTGTCTTTTCGATAGGAGGTATACCTTTGAATATTCAGTTCCCAGCCCTGGCCCTCTTGCAGCCACGTCTCTGTAATTCCAACAACATCATAATTGACAATTTCTAACTGAGCCTCAAGCTCGTCCACTTTATTTCTTATACTTCGCGCATTCATATACAACACTTTGACCTCCGTATTCACGTCCCCCCTCGCACCGCTCGCAATTGGCCCTGACCTTACTTTTATCCCTTCTCAATCTTTCCTTCCCATTAATTCTTTTTGATAAATATGTATTTTATTAGAAGTACATTACATTACAACCACATACATTAGTACTTGTCATTTATATCTTCTTACAATTAATGTACTCCATTTATTTTTTACACTAGAAAAGGAAAAGATTGAAAGAAAGAAGAAAGTGAAGGAAAAAGTGAAAGTGTAGGAAATGTGACAACAAAAAAAGACGAAGACCCTATAAGAGCAAAATTAAAAACAAAAGAAAAAGAGTTAAGAAATAGACCCTAGGAAAGAAAGAAAGAGAGAAAGAGGAAAAAGAGAGAAACAAATATTTTTATGAGCATTACGTAAATGGGACATACCAACTCTTCAACTATCATCCCCCCTTACCTGACCTCAATTTTTTTTTTAAGTACTTTTGCACCCTATGTTTGTAATAATTCTATAAATGCAGACCACGTCAGGTGGAAGTGATCTGGTTTACCTGCTAGGAGGAGTCTTATCTCTTCTAGGTGTAATGTTTCAAACATATTTGAAATCCACATATTTATAGTTGGTATTGGAGCCTTCTTCCAAAATTTTAAAATTAGCTTTTTTCCAGTTATTAACCATTTCTTTTGAAACACATTTAGTTCTGGACCATCTTCCGTTATACCGAAGATAATCCATTCTGCTTTGGGTATCAGTCTTGTTTTAAATAACTTTGTAAAGATTTCAAAAATTTCATTCCAAAATTTTTGAATTTTTGTACAAGAAACGAATGAGTGCGTTATGGTAGCTTCTTGGGATTGACATTTATCACAAATAGATGATACATTTGGGAAAATTTTATGAATTTTAGTTTTCGAATAATATAATCTATGTAAAATTTTAAATTGTATTAAAGTGTGTCTTACATTAATCGAGCATTTATGCACGTTTAATAAGTATTCATTCCAACTTTCCTTTGAAATTTTAATAGCTAACTCTTGTTCCCAGTCTCTTCTGATACCCTCCGTAGATGGTATTTGTGCATTTAAGATAATATTATACAAATATGATATTAAGTTTGCTAATTCCGCTTTTATCTGCATTGCCTCGTCCAGTACATCTGCTGGGTTATTATGATGATCTTTTGTATATTTTTTCAAATAGTCGCATATTTGAAAATATTTAAAATATTGTTTATTTCCGAGTTTATATTTTATTTGTAATGTTGAAATGAAAGTAATTTTCCAATTTCATACAAGTCACCAAACGTTTTAATTCCTAATCTATCCCATTGTGTATAAGCTTTATCTATAATAGAAGGATTAAACGAAGGGTTATTGACTATAGGTAATAAAAGTGATAAATTTCTTAATTTTAAATTTTGTTTTATTTGTTTCCAAATTCGGATTGTACTATGAATAATTGGGTTCTTATTATAATTTATGTTATTCAATTTCATTGGAGAGAGGAGGATCGCTCCAATGTTTCTAGAGGAGCAATCCTCTTTCTCCATTACAATCCAGTCCGCTTGCTGGGCGGAGTTATCCATCAGTTGAATCATATTTTTAATATTTACTGACCAATAATAATACATAAAATTAGGTAGTGCTAAACCCCCTAATACTTTAGGTTTATTCAGATGAGTTTTTTGTATTCGATGTGATTTATAGTCCCATATAAAATTAGTGATATGTGAGTCGAGTTTTTTAAAAAACTTCTTTGGTAAGTATATAGGAATTGATTGAAATAGGTATAAAATTTGTGGTAAAAAGATCATTTTTATTGCGTTTATTCGGCCTATTAAAGACATCGGGAGCGTTTTCCAGAATTTAATTAGTGTGTTTAATTTATTAAGTAAGGGGTCAAAATTTGCCCTAAACATACCTTGATATGATCTAGTAATTTCGATTCCCAAATATTTAAATTTTTCTGTAGCTATTTTAAAAGGGAATTTTAAAAGATGTGTTGAATCTTTCGGTTTTATTGACATAATCTCACTTTTATTCCAATTTATTCTATATCCAGAAAAAGATCCAAAGTCTTCAATTAAATTTAATATATTTGGTATAGTGATTAATTAATTCGAGAATCGTTTGTAACTTTTCCTGTAGTCACTTCCCCTTCAACTCCATCTTTATACTCCCAATTTGTCAATCCCTCCCCCCCCCCGCCCCCACTATTTAATTTAAACCCACACGTTTAGCCCTAGCAAACATGCCTGCCAGAATGTCAGTCCCCCTCCAGTTAAGGTGTAAACCGTCCCTTTTGTACAGGTCACCCCTACCCCAGAAGAGATCCCAGTGGTCTGTAAATCTAAATCCTTGCTCCCTGCTGCAGCCCCTCAGCCACACATTCAGATCCCCTATATCTCCCTGTTCCTGTCCTCTCTAGCACGAGGTACTGGAAGCAATCCAGAGATAACCGCCCTAGAAGTCCTGCCTTTCAGTCTTCCCAACTCTCTGAACTCATGTTGGAGAACCTCCTTCCTCTTCTTTCCGTTGTCGTTTGTGCCTACGTGCACAACTACTGTCGGCTGTTCACCTTCTCTCTCGAAGATGTTCTGAATTCGGCTCGTGACATCATGAACCCTGGCACCAGGGAGGCAACAGACCATCCTCACGTCTCGTCTGCCACCACAGAATCTCCTGTCTGCTCCTCGGACAATGGAGTCACCCACCACTAGGGATCTGCCCGACGTCGGTCTCGCCCGTCGAGTCCCATCTCTAGGTTTGGAGCCACCGACGTGTTCGCCGCTCGAACTGGAAACATCGCCTCCCCCGACAGTTCCCAAGAGGGCGTACTTGTTTTCAATAGGCACAGCCACCTGGGTCTCCTGCACTCCACGGTTACCACCCTTTCTCTCAGTCACACACCTTGGTTCTTCCCGTAACCTCGGCGTGACAACCTCACTGTAGGTTCTGTCCAGGAAACTCTCATTTTACCGGATGACCCTGAGGTCATCCAGCTGCTTCTCCAGTACCTCAACATGGTCCTTCAGGAGCTGAAGCTGGACACATTTGCCACAGTTGTAGCAGCCAAAGGCTCCATCTGTGTCCCTGGGCTCCCACATTCTGCAAGCCTCACACTGTCTCATCTGTCCTGTCATGTGTTCACCGCGTTCCGTCCTCTCGAGCTTTTTGCGTAGTCTCCTCTCCTCAGCCTCATCGCCGAAGACTCTCTAGCCAAAGACTCACACTTTACTCACAAGGCCGCTCCCTAGGAGCAGTCTTGCTAATATTGACTGATAAATTTCCTAATTTACCAATTTACAAACCAAATTCCTCAGTTTTCAACTGTTTTCCACCTCTGACACCTCCCCCCACTGGCTTGTCCCTGCTTTTCTTTGTTTCTGCTTGTCCAAGATCCAGGTAAGCTCTGGGCTTAAGTTTATTTTATTTATTGTGATGTCTTTATATAGATTTTTGAATTGTGCTCTCCAGATATCACAGTCTTGAATTGGTAATGTTTATATTTTGTTGTGCTCGGGTTATTCCACATATCCCAAAATTGGTTTGGATTTCTGGAATTTTCAATTTGTTCAAGTCTTTTATGAGTGTAATATTGTGTTTTGGTCCTAATAGTGTGTTTATATCTTTTAAGAGTTTCATTATATCTAATACGTATGTCTGGATTGTTTGGTTGACGTTGTTTTTGGTTCGATATTTTCCTCAGATTTTTTCTAACACTTTTACACTCATGGTCGAACCATTTTTCATGCTTGTGTTTTTGATAATCTTTCCCTCCTGTTTCATAAGGTCAGCTTTGATGGCTGCCTTAGTCTCAAAGAAACATAGAAACAGAGAAAATAGGTGCAGGAGGAGGCCATTAGGCCTTCGAGCCATCACATTCATTGTGATCATGGATGATCGTCCCCAATCAATAACCCTTGCCTGTCTTCTCCCCATATCCCTTGATCCCTTGTCTCATATGGGTTTGTCTTGTATTTCAATATTTTATTTGTGAGATCAGGTGAATTTAGGTGATTTATTTTATAAAACTTATTGGGCTCCTTTTTTTCGTCTTTAGTTTGAACAGGAAATTTTAGGTCCACGTTGATTTGACTATGGTCTGAAATAGGGGACTGCTGCCTAACACTGATAGTGCAGGGGTCCATGTCAGTAATTCCGTAGTCCACCACGCTAGACCCAAGAGCTGAGGAATATGTAAACCTTCCCAGCGAGTACCCTCTGAACCTACCATTAACTATCTACAGGCCCAAGGCTCGACAGAGATGCACTACCTCTCCACCTCTTTTATTTATTTCACAGTCAAGGTTGTTTTGGTTAATAGTTGGTGTGACATACAAGGGGGTTTGACCGAGCACATGCTTGTTGCCCTGTGGATTTATGGAATCGGGTTCACATCCGGTCCTTGCATTCAGGTCTCCACATAGTAGCACATTTCCCTGGTTCCTTGATGTAATGTGACTGTCTAGTTCTTCTTTGTGCCACACCAAGCCCCCCCCCCCCCCCCGGAGGTTCTGCCCTTATGTATACCAGTAGTTTTTACTGAGGGCACCATGACTTCATGGTACCCTGAAGGGCAGTGAATGGACGTATTCTTTTCTGTACCATGTTTCTGTTAATATTATTGTCTTCTGTGTCTTCTATAGACTTTAGGAACTCATGGTTCTTTCAGCTGGTAGAGGTGCTTAGACTTCCGGTGGCGACGCGAGCAGATGGCTGCTTAATTTCGAGCTCCCGATAGCAAGTTTAAAACTAGCCTCCCTAATTCACTAATTGCCACAGAATTCACAGTTTTCTGTATTGGAATGATTGGGGGAGCGACAATTAGAAGTCAAAAGAAACGTGACGGACGAGAAAGAAAGAATTCACCGGAGATGGACAAAGCTCAAAGCTGAAAAGATGACTCGGCAGAAACCGTGCGCTCAAGGAAATACGTGACTTCAGAAAACATGAAAACCGAACTCAGAGATCTGAAGCAAGAAATTTATCATATACTTTCTCCTAACTCCAAACAAATCCACGCCCACGAAACTAGTCTAAACAAAGCAGAGGCACGAATCGTAGAGGCTCAGACAATTAGCATGACTATGAAAAATGTGCTGTTTAAATCTATGAAAAAACAGAAAGTCATGCAAGAAAAACTGACTGATTTGGAAGGACGGTCTAGACGAAATTACATTCGCATCTATGGCGTACCTGAAGAGAAAGAAGGCAAATCCATGTCTGAATTTGTGGAGCAACTTTTAAAAACTGAACTCGCAATAACAACGGACACGAACGTACGGGTCCAGCGCGCGCACAGAGCTTTGGCTCGCAAACTGGAACGTAACGCACCACCTAGGTCCATAGTGGTAAATTTCCTGGAGTTTAATACCAAAGAAATGGTATTGAAAAAGGCCTGGAGAAAGAAGATAATGATTGATGGGCGACGTCTATCATTTGACCACGACTATGCAACGGAGGTTGTCCAGAAGCGCAAGTCTTATAAAGGAATAAAGAGGTCCTTGAAGGAGAGAGGTGTCCACTTCCAGACCCCGCTGGACAAGATGCGCATTCACTGGGACTCAGGTACATGCACATATCATAGTGCACAAGACGCAGCGCAAGAGTTGAGGAGGAGAGGCTACTCCGTGGAGACAACTGATTACAGCGCTGAGGAGCCGGCGGACCCAGAAATGGAGCGTCTTCTCCAGGATCCAACTAGCTTTTATTGTGTCACGATTTCTTTTGGACTAGAAAATAAGTGCTATCGGATGACGTTGGACGATACTAGGATGTGTGAAATGGAGTGTTTCACCTCTAGTGAGGGGCCCTCTGGGAGGAGGTTTTCCCCTCTACCTGCCAACGGGGATTCAGGGTGGCAAGGAATCACCCTTACTTGGAAGTCAACTGTTTTCTCTTTTTTTTAAATTTTCTTTATTTGACACATGTTGTCCAGATGTTCAGACCTGCACAGTTTCAAGTTATCTGGAGATTTATGAATGCAAGACAGGATTAGGTAAACTAAATGTCACATAATACTATTAAATTGGTGTCACTCAATGTAAATGGGATGAATAATCCAGTTAAAAGGAGCAAGGTCCTGGCTAAACTGAAAAAAGAAAAGGCTCAGGTACTATTTTTACAAGAAACCCACCTGCCTCAACAAGAACATGAGAAATTAAAATGCTTTGGCTTTAGAAATGCATTTTATTGTTCCTATAAAACTAGCAAAAAGAGGGGAGTGGCTATCCTTATTACTAATGCAGTCCAATTTGAATGGCATAAAGAAGTCAGGGACAAAGAAGGAAGGTATGTATTAGTTAAAGGAAAGCTGGAAAACAAAGTAGTGACTGATCAATGTATATGCCCCACCAGAGAGTACCAAATGTTTTTTCAAAACTCTGTTTGACATTATTGCTTTAGAGACTGAAGGTATTTTGATATGTGGAGGGGACTTCAATGTGGTCATGAATCATAATTTGGATACAAGCCTAAAAAAAACCAAGATGCATCTGACCAAGTTTATTAACACATCAGTGCAGGAAATGGGCCTAATTGATGCTTGGAGAGAACTTCACCCTTTAGAAAGGGACTACACATACTATTCAGTACCTCACTCAGTCTACTCCAGGATTGACTACATTTTAATGAATACGGGTGGAAGTCACAGGATCACAGAGTGTAAAATCGGGGTGACAGATGTATCTGATCACAGTGCGATCAGCTTGACAGTACACCTGAATAGTAGAAAATGAAATACTGTTTGGAGGCTCAATGTGGGTATTTTGAATAATAAGGCAAATGTGGAACAAATAAGGTAAGAGATAAAAAGGTAATAATTAATAATAATTCATTTTATTTACTGGAGCCTTTCTAAAACCCAAGGACACCTTACAAGGCATAGAATCACAAAAATACAAAACACATAATCGGAATAAATTAAATATAAAAACACCACAGTACACAAATCAAGGACAGAATTCAAGTACAAAAGCACAAAAAAGAAAATAAGAAACACAATTTGAGGAGAGAGCAGCGGCGACCAATTCGCGCCAGCGTCCACTCTCCCCTCCGACCGCCATCTTGCACACAGACTAACAGGCACAGCACACAAAAATCATCCCCCCACAATGACCACCACTGTGAGGGAAGGCACAATGTCCGGTCCCCAACCCAGTTCTCCCCAGAGTCAGGCCCATCGAGGCCGCCACAGTTGCCTCTACGGAGGCCCGATGTTCCTGGCCGTCGGGAGAGTCCTCGCAGCGGCTGGAACGGCCGGTTTCCCAACGGAGTCCATGGCACCTGAAGCCGACAGGGCCGCGCTGATTTGGAGCCACGAGGCTCCCGATGTTGGAGTCGGCGCCGCCGCCCGCGGCTTATCGCTCCGCAGTCCCGCAGCCCGGAGGTGTTGATGTCGGCGGTCACCGCATACCGGAGCTCCAGCGCGTCGATCCAGCGCGGCGACCCAGGCAAGGCATCGCCCACTACGCTCCACGATAGCGCTCCAGCGCTGTGCCGCCACCGAAGCTGAAGGTGCTGGGCGGTCCCCGTCAGGAAACGGCGCTCCAGGCCCGCTGGTAGGCCACGAGGACGGGTCGACGAGGCAGCCTGGAGAAAAAGCTGCCTCACCGACCAGGTAGGGACCTAGAAGTAGTTTCCCCCTTACCCCCCCACATTAAAAGTCAAAATTCCCCAAACAAACAAAGAAATAAAAAACGCTAAAACTAAAGAAAAAGTGAATTTGACGGACGTCTGCTGTTTAGCAGCCGTTCCTCCAAGATGGCGGCTCCTCCTATATAGATACATAGAAGAGAATGATAATGGGGATGTGGATTCTGTAATACTGTGGGATGCTATGAAGGCAGTTATACGTGGAAAGTTGATCGCCCTGACATCATCACAAAAAAAGGCCCGGCTAGCTACATATGAACATAACGCAGAGAAATTGAAAGAATTGGAGAAAAAACATAAAAACATACAGGATCAGTTGGTACTAAAACAGATTAAGGAAACAAGGGGGGAGATAGATGAGATCCTCAGGGGAGATATGGGGAAAAAAGGGCAAGATTTGTAAATCAGACCTATTATGAAGTAGGTCCAAAAGCAACTAGATCCTGGCCAGACGCCTGCGTAAACAGCAGGCCTCTAATACAATTCATAAAATAAGAGATCCTAAAACCAATCAATTATCACATGAACCAGATGAGGTAGAAATGTTATTTGAAGAATACTATAAGAAACTCTATTCTAAACCACCATCAGCTGACGAAAGGACAATGAGAAGTTTTCTTAACTCACTCGACCTGCCATCCATTGGTGAGACACAAAATAATACCATTACGTCACAATTTACGGTTAAGGAGCTGGAAGCTGCAATCAGTAGACTTAAGGTTAGTAAATCACCAGGCAGCGATGGGTTTCCACCAGAATGGTACAAGGCCTTTAAGAAAGAGCTAACACCTCTGCTCCAGTCTTGCTTTAACTGGACCCTTAAAGAGGGCAGGGCTCCCCCATCATGGAAGGAAGCAATTATTACCATTTTACCCAAGAAAGGCAAAGACAAAGAGCAATGTAAAAATTTCAGCCAATCTCAATTTTAAATGTAGACAACAAACTATTTCCCTCAATCATTTGCAAAAGACTCGAGACTTTTGTACCAGATCCGATTAATGAAGACCAAACTGGATTTATTCGGGGGCGTCAAACACAGGATAATATTAGAAGAACCCTCCACATTGTGGATAATGCTAAAAAAAAAGGATACAATTATGGTCCAGGTCAGTTTAGATCCAGAAAAAACCTTTGATAGGGTTAGTTGGGTATTTTTATATGAAGTACTAAGGAGATTTAGTTTCAATAAAGATGCAATTCGGTGTATTAAGCTAGGATTAAAGTAAATGGAAACATATCAAAAAGGATCCAGTTAGAGAGGGGCACAAGGCAAGGATGCTGTCTTTTTCCTACTCTCTTCGTTTTGTATATTGAACCCTTAGCACAAGCAATAAGGCAGAGAGAAGACCTGCAGGGGGTCAAAATAGGGGGGGGGAAAGAACATATCATTGGTCTTTTCGCTGATGATATCATCATTTTTCTTGAACGACCAGATATATGTCTCCCAAATCTAATGAACCTATTTGAAACATATGGATACTACTCAGGGTATAATCTGAAATGGAATTCTAAAACGATGCACTATCTTGGTGTAACTATAACCAAAACACTTTCCAACTTGTTTGAAACTAATTATAACAAAATTGAAGAAAACATCAAAAAGGATGTTGAAAGGTGGTCGACCCTTCCTCTAGACTTCAGTGCCAGAATACAAATGGTAAAAATGAATATCCTACCTAAACTACTATATTTATTCCAATCTCTCCCAATTAATGTTTCCCGAATCAAATTCATAGCCTGGGATAAAATGATCTCTAGATTCATTTGGAATAGCAAAAAACCAAGAATAAAACTTAAAACACTTCAACTGCCGAAAAGCAAATCTGAGGAAATATTTTATGCAGCACAACTCAGACCTCTGGCCTGTTGGTGTTGACCTGATTATGAATCTCGATGGAAAGAAATGGAAAGGGAGATACAGGGTTACCAGACCCAGATTTTGGTGGGAGACAAATATCTGAGAGGGGCTTTGAGACATGCTATGGATCCAATAGTAGCATTTACGTTAGAAATATGGAATGTTATAGTGGAAAAATACAAATTAAAAAGAGGGGTTCACGCATTGAAGTGGTTCGCATATGACTCAAACTTTAAGCCAGGGGTGTATGATTCAAATTTCAAAGAATGGGCACAAAAAGGCATATCGGCAATGTATACAGTTTCAGAAAATGGCGAGTTTATGAGCTTCCAAGATTTAAAGTCAAAGTATGGTCTTGAAAACAAAGATTTTTTTTAGATACTTGCAATTAAGAGACTAATTTACAAAAGAGATAAGGCCAGAACTAGATGAAACTTCAAATAATGTGATCAAGGTGATTGTGAATGCATACAAACAGAAGGGGTCTCGGGTCATCTCTGCTTTCTACCAAGCTCTGGTGGGAAGCGGGGGAGAATCAACGCTCTACATAAAAACAAAATGGGAAGCAGAATTAAAGATTCAAATAACAGAAGAAGAATGGTATCAAATGTGTGAAACACAATGTACATCCACAAGCTCACTAGTATGGAGAGAATTTTGTGGAAGAATCTATCTCGCTTTTTTATAACACCCAAAATAAAAAGCAGACAATTTGCTGTCCAACAACACTGTGTGGGAGTACGGAGGCAGATCACTCGCATATTTTCTGGAACTGTGTAAAGATAAGGCCATACTGGGAAAATGTTAATGCAGTTGTAAAAAATATCTTGGGTTATAAAATCCCAAATACCTGCCCTGTGATGTATCTGGGGCACATTAAAGATATAGTAAAGATAGAATATACATATTTGATTAAAGTTTTGTTTGCAGCAAGTAAGAAGGCCATTACCAGGCAGTGGCTTAATGAAAAAAGTCCAAAACAGGAACAGTGGTTAGAAATTGTGTGAGACATCTTTAATATGGAGAAATTGACATATTCCTTGAGAGTCAAGGAGAATTCATATGAGAAGATCTGGGAAAAATGGACCGTTTATTTGAGCCATGACACCAATTAGATAAATGCCGAGCTAGATATGGGAAGATTGTGTTATATAGAACTAGATGGTATGATTGTATGAATATTAAATTATCTCCAGATAACTAATCAATGTAATGTTTTTTCTTTTTTAATTTGGTAAGTGAACCACATGGTCTTATTACAATTTTTTATTTATTTACTTCTTTTTTCCCCCCCTATCTACTTATTTATTTATTTTTGATTGCTGTTTTTCTTATTTTTTATTTATGGTGATGGTGTTGCACTGTTTTGTATATATCTCTGAAAATTCAATAAAAATGTAAGTGGAAAAAAAAAGAGTTGCTTAGCCTGTGCTTGTTTGAGTTCCGTGAATTCGAGTTCGAGCTGGGCCAGATTCTCTCTCAGCTGGCGGCTTGAATTATGTTGGGTAGGAGGGATAGAGATGGCCAAGGCAGCAATTGTTCCAGTGGACTCTCATGTTCATAATTATCCTAGGTACACAAAAATGCTGGAGAAACTCAGCAGGTGCAGCAGCATCTATGGAGCGAAGGAAATAGGCAACGTTTCGGGCAGAAACCCTTCTTCAGACATTATAATTCTTCTTCATTATCTCTCCTTCATAATTATCCTGATGGGTTTTGTCTTTTCTCTCTCTCTCTCTCTCTCTCTCTCTCTCTCTCTCTCTCTCTCTCTCTCTCTCTCTCTCTCGCTCTCTCTCTCTCCCTCTCTCTCCCTCTCCCTCTCCCACTCCCTCTCCATCTCTCCCTCCCTCCCTCCCTCCCTCCCTCCCGCCCTCCCTCCCTCTCTCTCTCCCTCCCTCCCTCTCTCCCTCTCTCCCTCTCTCTCTCCCTCTCTCCACCTCCCTCCCCCTTTCTCCCCCTTTCTCCCTCTTGCCCCTCCCTCTTGGACACGGATCATTTCATAAGTTTCAAAGTGCGAGCTACATTCCACTTCTCTCCTTATCAGCATGAGTAAGGAAGTGTATATAGTGTAAAAGAACGGGCATAAAAACATCAGGTACACAAAATTGTCCGAAAGGGTTGGGCCAGAGGCCCATCAAAGGGTCAACGGCGCAGCTCCCTCGTTTGCAAAGATATTTTTACGTGGCAAAACATTACGTTAATTAATTTGACATTCCCTTGTCTGACAAAGCCGTTTTGCCTACTAGAATCTTTGGTTCTGTGGGGACCAATGTGCAGAATTTGTAATCTGTGCGGGCAGTAATGTCAGCTAGTGCATTTCCCCATGAGAATTTGTTGTGGCCACATGCACGGGCATTGCACTTAATAATGGCCAGTTGGACTGGGAGGGCTAAGGCGTGCAGCAGCCAGCGCTGTTTTTAAGTTGCGAAAGTCTTCTTGTTGGAGTGAGAGAGAATTGCTGCGGTGCCTTGGCAGAGACACCAGCAACAGTGGTTTAATGTATCCTTAGTTCCATAGATGCTGCCTCACCCGCTGAGCGTCACCAGCATTTTTGTCTACCTTCCTTATTTACTGAAGTAAATCTCCACATAAACTACATGTCCAGGAGTAAATAATGTTATAAACATCTCTCAGTGTCTGCCTCTCCCCCTCGGTAAATAATCAATAAATCTCCACATAAACTACAGGTCTGCGAGAAAAACTGGGGTAAATAATGTTGTAAACCTCTGTCTGAGTGGATATAAGTGGATATAATCTCCTATGTGGCACCTTATCAAATGCTTTCTGAAAGTCCAGGTACACTACATCCACTGGCTCTCCCTTGTCCATTTTCCTAGTTACATCTTCAAAAAATTCCAGAAGATTAGTCAGGCATGATTTCCCCTTCGTAAATCCATGCTGACTCGGACCGATCCTGTTACTGCTATCCAAATGTGCGGCTATCTCATCTTTTATAATTGACTCCAGCATCTTCCCCACCACCGATGTCAGGCTAACTGGTCTATAATTCCCCATTTTCTCTCTCCCGCCTTTCTTAAAAAGTGGGATAACATTAGCTACCCTCCAATCCACAGGAACTGATCCTGAGTCTATAGAACATTGGAAAATTATCACCAATGCATCCATGATTTCTAGAGCCACCTCCTGAAGTACCCTGGGATACATAGATACATAGAAAATAAGTGCAGGAGTAGGCCATTCGGCCCTTCGAGCCTGCACCGCCATTCAATATGATCATGGCTGATCATCCAACTCAGTATCCCGTACCTGCCTTCTTTCCATACCCCCTGATCCCTTTAGCCACAAGGGCCACATCTAACTCCCTCTTAAATATAGCCAATGAACTGGCGTCAACTACCCTCTGTGGCAGAGAGTTGCAGAGATTCACCACTCTCTGTGTGAAAAAGTTTTTCCTCATCTCGGTCTTAAAGGATTTCCCCCTTATCCTTGCAGACCATCAGGCCCTGGGGATTTATCAGCCTTCAATCCCATCAGTTTATCCAACACCATTTCCTGCCTAATGTGGATTTCTTTCAGTTCCTCTGTCACCCCAGATCCTCTGGCCACTACTATATCAGGAAGATTGTTTGTGTCCTCCTTAGTGGAGACAAATCCAAAGTAGGTGTTCAACTCATCTGCCATTTCCTTGGCTCCAGTGTCTTGGCTGCCATTTCCTTGGCTACGTGTTGTAGGCTCCAGTCCTGTGATGCAGGCTCCAGGCCCGTGTTATAGGCTCCAAGCCTGTGTTATAGGCTCTGGGCCTGTGTTTTAGATTCTGGGCCTGTGTTTTAAGCTCTGGGTCTGTGTTTTAGGCTCGGGGCCTAAATTCTGGGCCACAGAACTGTATTATAGGCTCCGAGGGCTGTCAGATCACCTCCTCCATCAGGCTATCAGCAGAGAGCAGAGGCCACCCCAACTGAAGCCCCGTCACCCCTTTGCTCCGCATGGAAAACAACTCCAAGCATCCATCCAGCACACTGGATAGCAACCAAATGGTCACAGGAGTGGAAGGCAACCTCATCTCCATTACACAGCTACGTCTGTTCACCAGATAAAAGCTCCCATGCGTTTGACCTCCCCTGAGGAGCATGGGTGAATTCAACAAACGTGGTACTGGAGATGGGCGTTTCAATGCCAGCAGGTGGAGATGGGGGCTCCGCCAGAGCCCAGCCTGTGAATACGGAGCTGAACAACAGACAGCCCACCATGTCATCTCTGAGTGCCCGCTCTACCACCCACCAAATGGATCTCAGAGTCTGGCAGACATTGGCGCAGAGACAACAACCTGGCTGCTCAACACCCGGCTTGAGATCTAACTATTCCCTTGGTTTATTTATGTTTTATTTGTAAGAAGAAGGGCTGTATTATAGGCTCTGGGCCTGTGTTATAGTCTCCGGGTCTAAGTTCTGGGCTTTGGCCAATGCTCCAGGCCTCAGAGCCTGTGTTGTAGGCCATGGTGCTGTGTTGAAGGATCCGGGCCTGGTTGTGGGCTTTGGCCTACGTTCTGGTCCTCCAATCCTGTGTTTTTTTTTAATTTAATTTAATTTTTTATTTTTTTTATTTGAAGTATTGTACAGTGCAGTGATCTCAAACAAACATAAAATTATACATTTCTTGTACCACTTCTTACTTTTAACTTTAATAAGAAAAAAGATAGAGAGAGTTAGCAGAGATAGTAAGTGAGTGAAAGAGTGGTCAAGGGAAACCCGTAGGGACCTAAACCACAAGAAAGAGTTAAACAAAAAGAAAACAAAAGAAAGAGAAAGAAAGAAAAAAAAGTAAGATAAGATAAGACAATATAAAAGGGATGTACCTACTTCATATCTTTACTCACCCCTCACCAGGTCCTGAAACCATTTATTTTCAACATTTTGTTGCACCCTATTTTTGTAATAAGTCGATAAATGGAGACCAAATCTTTTGGAAATGGTCTGATTTACCTGATAAGAGGAATCTCATATCTTCTAGGTGTAACAGTTCGGACATATTAGAAATCCACATTTTTATCGTTGGTGTGGGAGCGTTCTTCCAGAATTTCAGTATAAGTTTTTTTGCCATTATTAAGCCGTAATTAAAGAAGCTCTTTTGAAACGAAGTCAGCTCAAAACTGGCTTCGATTGTTCCAAAAATAATCAGTTCTGCATTCGGTTTCAGTTTTATTTTAAATAATTTCGTAAACATTTCAAAGATTTCATTCCAAAATTTTTGAATTTTTATACAAAAAACAAAAGAATGTGCTATAGTTGCTTCGTGGGTTAGACATTTATCACAGATGGAAGAGACATTTGGGTAAAATCTACTTATTTTAGCTTTTGAGTAGTATAGTCTATGTTAAGTTTTAAATTTTATTAGAATGTGCCTTACATTAATCGAGCATTTATGCACATATAGCAAGTGTTTATCCCAGCTCTCTTTCGAGATTTTTATAGCTAGTTCTTGTTCCCAATCTCTTCTAATTCTATCAGATGATGGTATTTCTATATTTAGGATGGTATTATACAAGTATGATACTAAATTAGTTGATTCCGCCTTTATATTCATTGCATCATCTAATAGGTCTGGTGACAAATTTTGATATTCTTGTGTATATTTTTTCAAATAGTCACGGATTTGAAAATATTTAAAATATTGATTACTTCTCAGATTGTATTTAAGTTGTAGTTGGTGAAATGATAAAACATTTCCATTATCATACATGTCTCCAAACGTTTTAATTCCTAATCTGTCCCAGTATGTAAAATATGTATCTATAATAGATGGTTTAAACGACGGATTATTAACTATGTAAAGACTTGTCAAACACGTAGTCTTCACTCTTAGTTTATTGCATGCATTGTAGTCGTACACACACATATTGCCCTAGCTGTTCGTGGTCCATTACCGGAGCTAGAGAGCGAGCTAGGGGTGGGAAGGTTGCAATTATACTGAAGATAATGGGGAGTGGTTTAAGTGGTGAGGTCATTATGTTAAAGGAACATGCACGGCTCTACATCCTTCCCCTTGAAAAGGGAAACATTACAATGATGACAGCGAGACCACGAACCATACGCTAGACACAAACCCGGGCGTACATCGTCAGGAAAAACTTGAACCATTCAAGCAAACTCCCCGTAACGTTCAGGCGGCTTGACCAGACGCCCGGAGCGGGTACGCAGCCCGCCTTCCCCCCCCCTCCGAAGGAAGAGCAGGAGCTGGAGCAGGAGTGGCGATAGGGGATCCGAGAGGAGGGTGAGCAGGAGAGGGAGGACGAGGACACCGGGGAGGAGAAACGGGCCCCGCAACGGGCACGCGAGCGGGAGAGGTCTGATGGGGGGGGACCAGGAGGAGCAGCGGGAGAACGGGGCACCAAGGGTCGCGAGGGCAGAGTCCTGGGCATGGGAGGAGCGGTAGGCAACGAGGTGGCAACCGGGGGAGCAAAAGGGGCTGCGGGAGGCGGAACGGGCTCGTTGACCGGCAGCAAATGCTGGCGGGACCGGCGGTAGATGGTGCCCTCGTAGTCAACCAGGTAAGAGCGGGGAGAGTCCGCAAAGTCGATGACAACAGCCAAGCGGCGGTGTCCGGAGGGGGACTGCATCCGGACGACCTGGCCCTTGAAGAGGGGCTGAAGGGGACGGCACGATTTGTCGTGGGAGCGCTTCTGGACGACCTGTTTCTGGGTAATGCGCTCCTGGACAGCAGCAGGGCTGCGGACTGCGGGCTGTAGGGATCGCTGGGAGACAGGGATGGGACGGCGAGTGGTGCGGGACATGAGCCGTTGAGCGGGTGAGCCCATGGCAGGGTCGCGACAAATATTTCGGAGATTCAGTAGAGCCAGATAAAAATCAGAATGCGAAAGTCTACAATGTTCCAGCGGCTCCTTGGCACTGCGGACAGCGCGCTCAGCAAGGCCGTTGCTCTGCGGGTATTCAGGGCTGCTGGTGATGTGGCGAAAGTTGTAGGCGGCGGCGAAGGCGCGGAACTCAGCACTCGTGAACTGGCCCCCGTTGTCAGACTGCACAGTCACAGGAATGCCAAAGGTCGCAAAGAGGCGTTGAAGCTTTCCAATGACCGCAGCAGAAGTGAGGGAGCGCAGACGCTCAATCTCGAACCAGCTGGAGTAGGAGTCGACAAGGACCAGGAAATGTTTGCCACGCCAGTCAAATATGTCCGTAGCGACCGCCATCCACGCCAGGTCGGGGGCAGGCTGTTGCAGGAGTGGCTGGCGTTGCTGGTGTGGAGAGAGGGTATTGCAGGTTGAGCAGGCAGAGACCCTCTCCCGGATGTCCTGTGCCATGCCGGGCCAATAAAACTGGCTCTGGGCCTGGGACAGGGTGGCATCGGCACCGAGATGTCCGCTGTGGGCGGTTTGGAAATAGTGGTCCCGCAGCGCAGCAGGCACCACAACCTTGTGGCCCTTCACCACCACGCCGGCATGCAGCATAAGTTCATCCCGGACTAGGAAGTAGGGCGCAGCACCAGCCGGCAAGGGTGAGCGACGGTCAGGCCAGCCACGACGGATGACGTCTATAAGCTGTTGCAGGGCATGATCATTGGCAGTGTGGTGAATCAGGGACTGCATCTGCTGGGAAGGCACGAAGTTGACGTTTAGCACCATCAGGTCGGATGACTCGTACGGGTGGCGGGCAGTAGAAGCCAGCGGTGCGCGGGACAGCGTGTCGGCCACAAACATGTCCTTGCCCTTTCAGTACACGATTTGAAACGTGAAGCGTTGGAGTTGCAGCATCATACGCTGCAAACGGGAAGAAGCCACGTGGATCGGTTTGTTCAAGATAGTGACCAGCGGCTGGTGGTCGGTTTCAATAGTGAAAGTGTTACCCAGAATGTAGTCCTTGAACTTCGAGCAGGCAAACACCACGGCAAGGAGCTCCTTCTCGATCTGAGCGTAGCGTTGCTCGGTAGGAGTCATAGTGCGGGAGGCGTAGGAGACAGGTAGTTGCAGGCGGTCGTGGATTTGCAGGCAGGCGGCACCGAGACCGAAACTTGAGGCATCGCAGGTGAGGACGATGGGGCGCTTTAAGTCGAAGAACTTGAGAGTGGGTGTGCGAACCAGCCGGGAATTCAAGTCATCGAAGGCTGCCTGATGCAGCGGGTACCAAACCCAGGCAGTGTCCTTCTTGGTCAGTTCCCTCAGGGGCGCACTCAGCTCGCTGAGGTCGGGAATGAATTTCCCCAGGTAGTTCGCCATGCCCAAGAAGCGCTGCAGGCTGGGCACGTTGACCGGAGCTGGCATCCCAGAGACCGCAGCTGTCTTCTGCGGGTCTGGTTTCAGACCCTCAGCCGTAAAAACGTGGCCCACGTAGGTGACCTCCGGGACGCGGAAGCGGCACTTCTTGGGGTTCAGTTTGAGGTTGATCTCCCGAGCCCGATCCAGGACTTGGCGGAGGTGGAGGTCGTGCTCAGCGACGTCCCTCCCGTACACCAAGATGTCATCGACGATGATAGCACACGGCAGACCTGCAAATAGCTGCTCCATGGTGCGCTGGAAAACCTCGCTGGCAGAATTGATCCCGAAAGGCATGCGGAGGAAACGGAACCTGCCGAAAGGTGTACCAAACGTGGTCAAGAAAGATGAACGTTCATCCAGCGGAATCTGCCAGAAAGAGCTCTTGGCATCGAGGACAGAGAATACGGTGGCTGGGCGAACCTTTGCAGCGACATCCTCCACCGTTCGCATGGGGTAGTGCGGGCGCTTGATGGCAAGGTTTAGGTCCTTGGGGTTTATACAGATCCGAATCTCACTCTTGTCCTTCTTAGCAGCAACGACCATGGTGGAGACCCACCGGGTGGCATCACTCACCTCCTTGATGATGGCCAAGGCCACCATCTGGCGCAGAGTCGACTCCACCCTGTCCTTCATAGCAAAGGAGACGCGGTGAGCCGGGCGGACTACCGGGTGGACCTCCGGGTCCACCTCGATTTCGTACTTGCAGGGTAGTTTGCCCAATACATCGTCAAAACGGTCGGGGTATTCGCACATGGGATCCATGGGGGTCTGCACCAGGTGGATATCGCGGTGGAAGGAAACCAAACCGAGGTCCTGGCACGCACTGGCGCCCAACAGAGTAACATTCTCGGATTCCAGCAGGAGGAAAGAGAGGGGCCGAGAGGCCTTCAGAACTGTGCAGATAAGGGTGGCCTTGCCGACCGGGAATAGCATGCTCCCCCCCATATGCATGGAGGCGGGAGTCATCACCAGTAATGTTCTCACCAGATCTTATCTGCTGAAAGAGGCTTAACGACATTACGTTCGCAAACGCCCCCGTGTCTACTTTGGCAGTGAAGGTCATTCCATTCACAGTAACTCTAACTGATGGATCAGCTATCAAAGCATGTGCACCCAAGACTGAAAAAACAAGCGATTCATCATGGGAGGAGCTGTTATCAGAATCAGGGAGTTCGACTGCAAGGTATTCGGAGCCATAAACACTATCAGTAGCAGTCAGGTTGTGTAGTCTCTTTCTCTGAGCAGAGACAGGCTGGCCCCTTGAACGGCACACTGCGGAGAAGTGATTAAGCTTCTTACAAAAGTTACAAGTCTTACCCAGCGCAGGGCAGACATTAAATTGATGACTGACAAAGTTGCAGTTTGGGCATCGACGAGGGTTAGCCCTCGCGGGCGCGGGACTGCTACGCTGGCGTGGCGGGCCATCGCGCCGCGGGCGTTCAGCAGCACCGGCATAGTTAATGTCCTGAGCCTCAGGGGGAGATACGGAGTCGACAGCAGCAGCCATGCGAGAGGCATGCAAAGCGTCGTTTAAAGTGAGGTCCGGCTTTCTCAGAAGCTCTGCCCGTAGCTTCACGTCCTGTAGACCGTGAACTAGGACATCTCTGACCATTTGGTCGGGGGTCAACGTCTCCAGGCGACAACGCCGAGCCAGGTGACGCAACGATGCAATGAAAGTGTCGATGTGCTCCCCGGGTTTCTGGCGCCTACTGAAAAACTTGAACCGCTCTATAATGCAATTGGTGGGAATGTCACACAGCGCGGCAAATTTATTGATGAGACATATCGGGTCCTCTGCATGCTCACCATCGGCGTACTCGAAAGATTCAAAACGTTCCATGGCCTCCGGGCCAGCCAGGTTGAGGAGCAGATGTGCTGTAACCGCAGGGGTAACATTAGGATGAGTGATGGCGACATAGTGCTGGAAGTCGCGCCGGAAGACAGTCCACCGGTGAACGATGTCGGAGTCAAACACCAGAACGTCAGGCTTACGACACGAGCTGGCCATAGTACATAGAGGGTTTGAAAGGAAAATAAAAACTTGGAGAAAAGAAAACAAACCCGATAAACAGGAGACGCAGGGTTCAACTTATTGACACCATGTAAAGACTTGTCAAACACGTAGTCTTCACTCTTAGTTTATTGCATGCATTGTAGTCGTATACACACATATTGCCCTAGCTGTTCGTGGTCCATTACCGGAGCTAGAGAGCGAGCTAGGGGTGGGAAGGTTGCAATTATACTGAAGATAATGGGGAGTGGTTAGTAGTGGTGAGGTCATTATGTTAAAGGAACATGCACGGCTCTACAAACTATAGGTGAAAGAAGCGATAGATTTCTTAATTTTAAAGTTTATTTTATTTTTTTCCAAATTCTAATTGTACTATGAATAATTGGAATTTTACTATATATTGTATTCTTCAATTTTGTTGGTGAGAGAAGGATCGCTCCTATATTAAAAGGGGAACAATCCTCTCTCTCCATTACTAGCCAATCCACCTGCTGGGCCGAGTTGTCCAACAGGTGAATCATATTTTTGACATTTGCTGCCCAATAATAATAATGGAGATGGGGGCTCCGCCAGAGCCCAGCCTGTGAATGCGGAGCAGAACAACAGACAGCCAACCATGTCATGTCTGAGTGCCCGCTCCACCACCCACCAAATGGAGCTCAGGGCCTGGCAGACATTGGCGGAGAGACAACAACCTGGCTGCTTGAGATCTAACTATTCCCTTGGTTTATTTATGTTTTATTCGTAAGAAGAAGGGCTGTATTATAGGCTCTGGGCCTGCGTTATAGTCTCCGGGTCTAACTTCTGGCCTAACTTGGCCTAAGCTCCAGGCCTCAGAGCCTGTGTTGTAGGCCATGGGGCTGTGTTGAAGGATCCAGGCCTGGTTTTGGGCTTTGGCCTACGTTCTGGGCCTCCAATCCTGTGTTTTGTAGGCCTCGTGGTTGTGTTTTAGGCACCAAGCCTGTGTTATAGGCTCCAGGCCTAGGTTCTGGGGTTCTGAGCCTGTGTTGTGGGCGCCAGGCTTGTGTTATCGACTCCGGGTCTGTGTTGCAGGCTTTGGCCTAAGTTCTAGCCCCCACTCTCTCCCCCCCTCTCTTCTCCCTCTCTCTCTTCCCCCTCTCTCTCTCTTCCCCCTCTCTCTTCTCCTGCTCTCTCCCCATCTCTCACTTCCCCTCTCTCTCCCCCCTCTCTCCCCCCCCTCTCTCGTCCCCTCATTCTCCCCCCTCTCTCTCCTTCTCTCCCCCTCTCTCTTCCCCGTCTCTCTCCCCCTCCTCTCTCTTCCCCCTCTCTTCCCCTCTCGCCCTACTCTGTCCCCCCTCTCTCTTCCACCCTACTCTCTCCCCTTCTTTCTCTCCCCTTCTCTCTCCCCCTCTCTCTCTTCCTCCTCTCTCTTTCTCTCTTCCCCCTCTCTCTCCATCCACTCACCCTGATCCGAAATGCCACCACAATTCCAGAGAAGATCACGATCATCAAGAGAAGACAGCAGAATAAGGCGAGAATTGCGATTTTTCAAGGATACGGGGCGGAAACAGTCATTTTCGCTCCCTCGCTCTTTCTCTGTTTTTTTTATTTCAGAGATACAGCGCTGAAACAGGCCCATCGGCCCACCGAGTCCGAGCCGACGAGCGATCGCCCGTTCACACACTAGTTTAGTTTAGAGATACAGCGTGGAACAGGCCCTTCGGCTCACTGCGTCTGCGCCGATCAGCGATCGCCCGTTCACATACAGTTTAATTTGGAGATACAGCATGGAAACTCAACTAAATTAATATTTGATACTCCCTCCTCTTCTCTCCTCCCATAATTGATACCCTAACTGATTAACTTACCATTGGCGATCTCCAGGTGGACGGTCCTGTTCAGGCACCTTCCCGGGAGAGAGATGTAGACAATAGGTGCAGGGGTAGGCCATTCGGCCCTTCGAGTCAGCACCGCCATTCAATGTGATCATCGCTGATCATCCCCAATCAGTACCCTGTTCCTGCCTTCTCCCCATATCCCCTGACTCTGCTATCTTTAAGAGCCCTATCTAGCACTCTCTTGAAAGTATCCAGAGAACCGGCCTCCACCGCTCTCTGAGGCAGAGAATTCCACAGATTCACAACTCTGTGTGAAAAAGTGTTTCCTCATCTCCGTTCGAAATGGCTTACCCCTCATTCTTAAACTGTGGCCCCTAGTTCTGGACTCCACCAACCAGGGCCGGCCTTAAGCCGATTGGACGAATTGCTCCCAATTGGGCCCCGCACCGAATGCGGCCCCCGCGTTAGAGTAATCTACTCTCGGTTCGGGTAGATCTACCCCGGGTGGAGGGGGTAGAGAGGTGTGGAGGGAGAGTAGAGGGGTGGAGTGGGAAGAAAGGGGTGGTGAGTGTGAGGGGTGAATGGAGAAGGGGGAGAGGGGGAGGTGGGTCGTTCCTTCACGGTCCAGGTGCAGCGCTCCCTCCCCTCCAGTCGCCGTGCTTCACGCACACAGCCCCAGCTCCACCCCTCTCCCCGGGGAGACGCGGTGAACAATACAGGGGGTGCTGGGCCGGGCGTTGGGGGGGGGGGGGGTGGGGGAGCAACATTTACAAACCTCGGCCTCAGCTCACACCCGTCTGCCCGGAACCCGGCACCTGCTCCCGCCGACGACCCTCTCCCTCCATTCTCTCCTTCCCTTCCCTCACTCCCCTTCCCTTCCTCCCTTCTCTCCTTCCCTGCCTCCTCTCTCTTTTCCCTTCTCTCCTTCCCTCCCTCCCTTCTTTCTCTCCTTCCCTCCCTCCCTCGTTCTCTACTTCCCTCCCTCCCTTCTCTACTTCCTCCCTTCTCTCCTTTCCTCACACACACACACACACACACACACACACACACACACACACACACACACACACACACACACACACACACATACACACACACACACATTCAACATCACGCAGACAACTAACACACACACATCACGCACAGACAACTAACACATGCACACACACATTGAAGCCGAAAGGGTTGGATGGGGCTGAAGCCCAAAACTTAAAGCCTGAACTGGTTTTTCGCCAATGGTTACTGGTTTTCCAGGATCTAGTTAATTACTTGTTTTTGCATTTCAGTCACTAAAACAGGTGGTATTGTAACTATGTACTTTTCAGCGGTAATCTACACATTTTGTTTGCTACTTGTAGGCTCACATGTGTGCAATTCTATATTAAAATGTAGCTTAGATATGTTTGGTCCATTAACGCGCATGTGATTGTATTATGATTACTTTCCATTCTACCATAGCAATAGAAAGTCTATAATAGACTTTATTTATAATTTTATGATTCTACAGACCTTGGCTGGAAACCTGGGGCTCACCAAAATTGTTCCCAATTGGGCCCCGCCGGCCCTGCCTCCCTCCCTCCCTCTCTACCCCTGTTCCACTTTCCGCCGGGCCTCCTCCTCTTCGCCCCGCCCGCTCACCGTCCAGTGCAGCTCGGCTCCATCTTGGCTCAGACCAGGTCTCCGGCCTCGTCGCTCGGTTGATCCTCGCTCAGGCCCAGGCTGGCATCGACCCGCCGCCGCTCGCCTCACACCGCCTGGAGGACCATCAGCGCTCTTCTCACCCCCGCCTGGCCTGGAGGACCATCTGTGATCCGCTCGCCCGCCTGGAGGACCGCTGGCAGGGCTGGATTTAGATGAAGAGAGGCCCTAAGCTGTTCCACTTACCCCTCCAATCCCCCACCCCCAAGACTAGACGAAGATGGTCCACCAGATTGACACCGATTTGTAGCCGACCGTGGCCAATGAGATAAGGGGCTGGAAAGCTGTGCTTTTTATTTATTTATTTAATGCCAGTGCTAGTGTCGAGTTATTTGGCTTAAAACACTATTCTGAAATGGAGGGCAAGGACATTTACTGAAGGGTTGTTTAGAGACTACGGTGTGTTGTGACAGCATATGTAAGAAAGGCCAATGACAGTGCCAAAAACATTATACACCTTGCTAGGGCTCTCACTTAATTTTTTCTCTGTTGTCAGCCGGGCAACCTTGGCAGCTTTTTAAGTTGCCAAATGATAGTTTAGGTGGTTATTTAAGACGGCTTGCATCACACGTGCGATAATGTGCTTGGACGAAGTGAGTAGTTACCAGTCGGAATTATGCTCAATGAAGCATTTACATATTATTTCTGCTTCAAATAAAGTCACAAACTAAACATATTCACCAATCAAGACATGATATATACCACAAAGACATGCAGCAAAATTATAATACAGTATCTCAACTCTTGTTACACGTTGCAATGAATGCAATTTCTATTATTTCTTTCCACTTCCAAACAAAAATGTGGTTGGATTATTCAGCATATGATCAACCTCGGTGAGACCAAGCGCAGGCTTGGCGATCGCTTCGCACAACACCTCCACTCAGTTCGCAATAACCAACCTGATCTCCCGGTGGCTCAACACTTCAACTCCCCTTCCCATTCCGAATCTGACCTTTCTGTCCTGGGCCTCCTCCATGGCCAGAGTGAGGTCCACCACATAATGGAGGAGCAGCACCTCATATTTGCTTGGGTAGTTTACACCCCAGCGGTATGAACATTGGCTTCTCTAATTTCAGGTAGTCCTTGCTTTCTCCCTCCTTTCCCTCCCATTCCCAGCTCTCCCACAGCCTACTGTCTCCGCCTCTTCCATTCTTTTTCGTGCCCCCCCCACCCCCCCCCCAACATCAATCTGAAGAAGGGTCTCGACCCGAAACGTCGTCTATTCCTTCGCTCCATAGATGCTGCCTTACCCGCTGATTTTCTCCAGCTGCTTTGTCTACCAATGTGATCCCACCACTGGCCACATATTCCCATCTCCTGCCCTGTTGGCTTTCTGCAGAGACCACTCCCTCCGTAACTCCCTGGTCAATTTGTCCCTTCCCACCCAAACCACCCCCTCTCCTGGTACTTTCCCTTGCAACCGTAAGAAATGCTATACTTGTCGCTTTACCTCCCCCCTTGACTCCATTCAAGGACCCAAGCAGTCTTTCCAGGAGCGGCAGAGGTTCACCTGCACCTCCTCCAACCTCATCTATTGCATCCACTGCTCTAGTTGTCAGCTGCTCTACACCGGTGAGACCAAGCGTAGGCTTGGCGATTGCTTCACCTAACACCTCCGCTCGGACCGCAATAACCAACCTGAACTCCCGGTGGCTCAGCACTTCAACTCCCCCACCCATTCCGAATCCGACCTTTGTGTCCTGGGCCTCTTCCATGGCCAGAGCGAGGCCCACCGTGAATTTGAGGAGCAGCACCTCATATTTCCCTTGGGCTGTTTACACCAAAGATTAAAAATTACACCGCTACACATCAGTCTGAAGAAGGGTCTCGACCTGAAACGTCGCCTATTTCCTTGGCTCCATAGATGCTGCCTCACCCGCTGAGTTTCTCCAGCATTTTTGTCTACCCATTCACACGTTCTGTTACCCACTTTCCTAATGCACTCCCTACACATTAGGGGCAATTTTACAGAGACACGTTAACCTACAAAGCCAATGCGTCTTTGGGATGTGGGAGGAAACCTACACGCTTGCAGGGAGAATGTGTAAATTCAACACAGAAAGTGCCCGAGGACAGGATCGAACACAGATCTCTGCCGTGTGAGGCAGCAAGTCTACCAGCTGTGACACTATATTTTGTTTTCCAACACACAAAAAGTTATACGTTGATAACTTTGGTTACTAAAAAAATGAAAATATCCATTTTCAGTTTTAAATCTCCAAGTGACGCTATGTCCCCCTTTACAGCTACTGTATGTTTTAATTAAGTTCAAGACTATGGGGCAGCACATTCGCCATAAAGTTGCCGCCTAAAAGTGCCGAAGACCTGGAATTGATCCTGAATATGGGTGCTGACTGTATGGAGTTTGCTCCTTTTCCCTTTGATCGCATGGGTTTTCTCCGGGTGCTCTTGTTTCCTTCCACATTCCAAAGGTGTGCAAGAACCTATTTCAGACCCAACCCAATATTATTTTCCTTCTGTCCAGAGATTCTGTCTGACCTGTTGAGTTACTCCAGCTTTTTGTGTCTATCTTCAGTTTAAACCAGCATCTGCAGTTCCTTCCTACACAAACGATATCTATACGATAGAACTTTATTAATCCCAGGAGGGAAATTGTGTGTGTGTGTGTGTGTGTGTGTGTGTGTGTGTGGGTATATATATAATATATACACACACACACACACATATATTTATATAGTTATATATTCATATATAAATATACACCGTTTTGTTTTCTCGTTTGTAACATTCTTTACAGAGTACTATGTTTACATATTCTGTTGTGCTGCTGCAAGTAAGGATTTCATTGTTCTAACTGGGACGTGAGGGAATAAAACACTCTTGACATGACTTTCTCCGCTAATGTGTGGGATAGAACTAGTGTACGGATGATCGGTGGTCGGCGTGGAATCGGTGGGCTGAAGGGCCTGTTTCCACGCTGTATCTTTCAGTTAAACTAAAAATACTAAAACCAGAGGGAGTTTAAAGAAAGGTCTCTACCCGAAACGTCACCCAATTTCTTCTATCCAGAGTTGATGGCTGCTCCATGGAATTCCCCCGCACAATTAAAGCATGGAATAGTCTTCACCCTACCATAGTTACCCAACCAGACACAACTAAATTTAAGGTACCTCTTTTTTCCCTAAGAACCCTTTTTTGCTTAAGTCCAAGTCAAGAGTCAAGAGAGTTTTATTGTCATGTATCCCAGATAGGACAAGGAAATTCTTGCTTGATGCAGCAAAACAGAATATGTGAACATAATACAGAACAGGAGATAAACGTTCAGTGTGTTTATATACCACAGACCATATTGGGTGACGTTTCGGGTAGAGACCTTTCTTGTGGAACTGGCGGCGCCTAACGGCAGCGGCTCAACTACAGTCGTCCGTCTTTTTTTTTTTTGTCTTGTTAAATGTATGACTGGAGCTTAGTTTTTATTATTTTTTAGCTGTGTATATGTGGCGGGTGGAGGGGGGGATGTTGGGGAAACCGTTAATCTCTTCCCTGTACGGGGACCCGACTTTTTCCCTGTCGGATCTTCGATGTCGTTGGGTCTAACCTTGTGGAGCCGGCGGCGGCCTCTGGCCGGGACCAACCTGAGGGCTCCAGTCGCGGAGCCTGGGGACCTGACATCACGGAGTTGGCCGACTTTGGAGCGGGGAGAGCTGTGGTGGCGCTCGGCTGCGACCCGATTTTGGAGTTTCGGGAGCTCCGGCTGCGGGCCCGGTGGACAGGAACATCGGGAGCTCCAGGTCCCTGGTGGGAGACGGCTTTTAGGAGCTCCCGCAACGGCAACTTCTCCCGCTGGAATCGCGAGGTTCAAAGGACACGGACGGAACTTACCATCGCCCGCCGGGGGCTCTAACATCGGAGCCCCAGTTCGCCTAGACACTGCAGTTGGACTGCGGGTTGGACTGTTTGAACCGCGGGGTTTGAAGGGCGCGGAGCCGGGGCCTAGCATCGCCCGGCGTGGCTGAATGGCCACGGGTCTTACCATCGTCCGCCGGGGGCTTTAACATCGGAGCCCCAGTTCGCCTAGACGCTGCAGTTGGACTGCTGGACCGCGGGTGAAGAATAAAGGGAAAAGATAAGACTTTGCCTTCCATCACAGTGAGGAGGTGTTGGAGACTCACTGTGATGGATGTTTATGTAAACTGTGCTAAGTGTGGGTCTTGTGTTTTTTTGTAATGTAAAACAAAACTGTAGGAATGAAATTTCGTTCAAGCCTAGGCTTGAATGACAATAAACAGCATTCAATTCAATTCAATATATATACACAATAAATAAACAGATAAAATGCAATAGGCTGTTATTGTTCAGCCCCCCACCACCTCCAGTTTAAATTCCATTTAGAATATTTATGGAGGACCAGGAAACCAGAAGCAAGAGTTACTCCAGATCCGGGGTCAGGGAATGATTCTGCATTGGTTTTTCAGCGTTGGTCGCCGCCTCGCCGCGACCGGAAAGCAATGGCGGCCAGATCTCCCAGAAGGTGAGAGTAAGTGTTCGGCACAGACTAGAAGGGCCGAGATGGCCTGTTTCCGTGCTGTAATTGTTATATGGTTAATTCAAAGCGAGCGAGAAAGTGCCCAGCGCCGACCAGTTGCCGTGGCAGTGCGCATGATGTGCTGGCGGTGGTTGTGCGCATGTGCAGGGGGAGGATGTGCTGGCCGTAGCAGCGCGCATGTGCAAGGCGGCCTGCCGTGCCAGCGGATGAGGAGCGAGCGGAGACCCGGACATGGATACGAATGGCGGGGGGAGACGAAGATTGACAGACAGAGATAGAGAGAGGGGCTCGCCCAGAGTTCAACGGCAGGCGTCCTGCCTTGGCCGGAGGCCCCCTAGATTTCGAGGCCCTAAGCTTAAGCTTGTCCAGCTTATACATAAATCAGGCCCTGACCGCTGGCTCTCATCACGGAGTAATATCGCTCTGCATCGTCCCGTCTGCTTCACTCTCCTTCTTCCCCCCTCTCCCTTCCAGCTCTGTTCCTTCCTCTCTCTATCTCAAACCGCCCTCACTCCTTCCCTCTCCATCCCTAACCTGTTCCCTGAATCCCTCATCCTTCCCCCACATGTCCCCTCACTCTCTCCTTTCCCCCCTCACTCTTCCCTCAATTCCTCCCTCCTATCTAGCCCTCCATCGCCTCACTCCCTTCCACCAGTTCCTTCCCTCACCCCTGTCCTTCACTCTCCTCCTTCCTCCCTCCACCCCCACGCTTGTTCACTCCCTCTACTCCCACTGTGTTCCCTCATCCCCTGCTCCTCTATCCCTGCTCCCTCCATCCCTTCGCTCCCTCCCTCCTCTTAGACTTAGACTTAGACTTAGATTCCTTTATTGTCATTCAGACCTTTCGGTCTGAACGAAATTTCGTTGCCTGCAGTCATACATATAATAAATAACAAAACACACAATAAACACAAATTAACATCCATCACAGTGAGTTCACCAGGCACCTCCTCACTGTGATGGAGGCAAAAGTCTTAAAGTCTCTGTCTCTTCCCTCGTTGTTCTCCCTCTGCGCTGAGGCGATCCAGGCTTCTGATGTTGTGACCCCGCCGGGTGATGGTAAGTCAGTCCCGCGGCTGAATCCGTGCTCCGTCCGCGACGGGCCGGTTCAAACTCCGCGGCCCGTAGTGGCCGATGCTGCCGCCCTCCAGTCCAGCGGACGCAGCTGTAGTTGCGGGAGCCCCAGAAAAACAGGTCACCAACCTGTGACCTGCGAGCTCCTGACGATGTCGTCCACCAGGCCCGCGGCCGAGCCTCCGGACTCAGGTCGCCACCAGCGTCCTCGGTCGCCACCGCCGGAACCCCACCGCAGCCCCGAAGTTGGCCAGCCCCGCGCTGGTAAGTCCTGGCTCTGCCTCCGGAGCCTCGAGGTCGGTCGGTCGGTCGGTCGCAGTTGGAGTTGGAGGCCTGCAGCTCCGCCATTTTTGCCTCAGCGCAGACGAAGGCAGAGAAGGGGGATACGACAAGAACAAGTCACATTCCCCCGAAGGAAGAGACAAAAGTCATGTTCCTCGGGGTGACGGGGATTCCAACCCCCTGCGCCCACTCCCCAGGACACCCGGGTCTGGAGGAAGGGGCTAGCAGCACCTGGCCCGCGAATGGTCACCTCCACCACGACCAGGCTTGGAAGCAGACCAACACGAAGCTCCACTTGGCCACCAGTCTTAGTTCTGCCTGGGGACCGCTCTGTGACCGAACCAGACTAGGCTCCGCGAGGAGGAAGAGTCCGCTGGTCAGCTACGTGTGGAGACCGAAGATAGACACAAAACGCTGGAGTAACTCAGCGGGTCAGGCAGCATCTGTGGAGAGAAGGAATGGGCGACGTTTCAGGTCGAGACCCTTCTTCAGGTGAGAGGGAGATACAGAGATAAGGAAGTGTAAGGTGTGTGAACGAGAGAAAGGGTATGGAGATCAAGGACAATGTAGTATAGAGCATTGTTGTAAAAGAGGTGGGGGCTGGATAACGTCTGGTGAGTGATAGGTGGATACAGGTGAGGGAGGGTGGTGATAGGCGAATGGGTGGAGTAAGTGACTAAAGCTGGGGGTGAAAAGCAGACAAAAAGGGGGTGAGATAAATGGAGGGGGCATAGTGAGAGAGCGGAAACGGGCCCTTCAGCTCAGCGCTTCCATGCTGACCAAGATGCCCCATTGGCCCGCGTTTGGCCCATATCTTGCCACGGGTACCGGCCCACAACTTCAATTTGACCAAGTGCCTAACCCAGAAATGAGCAATGCTGGACAGTAAACCTTCGGCCCATCTAGATGGTAGTGACCAATAATGCTAACCCAACATTGAGCCATGCCGCAAGGAAATAAGCTCTACGGCCCTTCGAATTCATGGTGACCACAAATAACCTATCCCAATATTGAGATGTACACGACAGGAACAGGCCCTTCGGTCCATCCAGTTGGAAGTGACCCATAAGGCTAACCTTACAGGGATCTGTACAGCAAGTAAATAGGGTCTACGGCCCATCAGTTTCATGGTGACCACTAAGTATCCATCCCAACCTATCGAGACATACAGGACAGGCCCTTCGGCCCATCGCCCCCATGATGGCCGATTATGCCGGCTGGCGGCTTTCGCGATTGAGGGTGCAGAGAGTGAGAGGGGAAGGAAGGGACAGAGGGTCGGGAGGGGAGAGACGGTCGGGAGGGGAGGGAGCGAGGGTAGGGAAGGGAGGGATGAGTGAGGGGATGGGAGAGGGTTGGGAGAGAAAGAATGGGTGAGAAGGGTTGCAGGGTAGGGACTGGAGAGGAGAGACGGGCGGGAGTGGGGAGAGGGTCCGGAGTGGAGAGAGGGGCAGGATGGAAGGGAGGGAATGGAGGGAGGGGAGAGAGGGGAAAGAGGAGAGGGAGGGAGGAGAGAGGGTTGGGAGGGGCACAGCAGGGAGGCGAGAGTGGCAGGAGGGGAGAGAGGTTCGGGAGGAGAGAGAGCGTCGGGTGGAAGGTAGAGAGGGGAGGCCTAACATCATGGAGCAAGGGCCTTGCTCGAGACTGACTAGGAGCCCCATCGCGGGGCCGTGGACATAACCATCGGAGCCTGTGATCCCTTGCCCAGGAGATATAGAAGCATTAAAAGTAAAACATCTCGCTTCAGAGACAGCACCTACCTCCAAGCCATCAGATATTTGAATTTGCATTAATCACTTTGCATTTTCTTTTGCACTTGCACCTACGTTTAACATGACGCTGCTGGGTACTGTCCTTCCTGTATATATTGTCCTTCGTACGATATTGTCTGTATTATTTATTATTTATTGTGGTGTATGTTGCTTCAGGGGTGATAGACTTGGAGGGGCAAGAGGTGGGGGTGTTGCATTGCTTGTCAAGGAAGATATTACAGCAGTGCTTTGGCAGGATAGATTAGAGGGCTCGTCTAGGGAGGCTATTTGGGTGGAACTGAGAAATGGGAAAGGTGTAGCAACACTTATAGGGGTGTATTATAGACCGCCAAATGGGGAGCGAGAATTGGAAGAGCAAATATGTAAGGAGATAGCAGATATTAGTAGTAAGCACAAGGTAGTGATTGTGGGAGATTACAATTTTCCACACATAGACTGGGAAACACATTCTGTAAAAGGGCTGGATGGTTTGGAGTTTGTAAAATGTGTGCAAGATAGTTTTTTGCAGCAATACATAGAGGTACCTACTAGAGAAGGGGCAGTGCTGGACCTCCTGTTAGGAAATGAGACAGGGCAAGTGGCGGAGGTATGCGTCGGGGAGCACTTCGGGTCCAGTGATCACAATACCATTAGTTTCAATATAATTATGGAGAGGGTCAGAACTGGACCTAGGGTTGAGATTTTTGTTTGGAGAAAGGCTAACTTTGAGGAGATGCGAAAGGATTTAAAAGGAGTGAATTGGGACATGTTGTTTTATGGGAAGGATGTAGAAGAAAAATGGAGGACATTTAAGGGTGAAATTTTAAGAGTACAGAATCTTTATGTCCCTGTTCGGTTGAAAGGAAATAGTAAAAAATGGAAAGAGCCATGGTTTTCAAGGGAAATTGGACACTTGGTTCGGAAAAAGAGAGAGATCTACAATAATTATAGGCAGCATGGAGTAAATGAGGTGCTTGAGGAGTATAAAGAATGTAAAAAGAATATTAAGAAAGAAATTAGAAAAGCTAAAAGAAGATATGAGGTTGCTTTGGCAAGTAAGGTGAAAGTAAATCCAAAGGGTTTCTACAGCTATATTAATAGCAAAAGGATAACAAGGAATAAAATCGGTCCATTAGAGAGTCAGAGTGGACAGCTATCTGCAGAGCCTAAAGAGATGGGGGAGATATTGAACAATTTCTTTTCTTCGGTATTCACGAAGGAGAAGGATATGGAATTATGTGAGGTAAGGGAAACGAGCAGAGTAGCAATGGAAACTGTGAGATTCAAAGAAGAGGAGGTGCGGACACTTTTGAAAAATATGAAAACGGATAAGTCTCCAGGTCCTGACAGGATATTCTGTAGGACATTGAGGGAAGTTAGTGTAGAAATAGCAGGGGCTATGACAGAAATATTTCAAATGTCATTAGAAACGGGAATAGTGCCGGAGGATTGGCGTACTGCGCATGTTGTTCCGTTGTTTAAAAAGGGTTCGAAGAGTAAACCTAGCAATTATAGACCTGTTAGTTTGACGTCAGTGGTGGGCAAATTAATGGAAAGGATACTTAAAGATAATATATATAAGCATCTGGATAAGCAGGGTCTGATTAGGAACAGTCAACATGGATTTGTGCCTGGAAGGTCATGCTTGACTAATCTTCTTGAATTTTTCGAAGAGGTTACTAGGGAAATTGATGAGGGTAAAGCAGTGGATGTTGTCTATATGGACTTCAGTAAGGCCTTTGACAAGGTTCCTCATGGAAGGTTGGTTAAGAAGATTCAATTGTTGGGTACTAATGGTGGAGTAGCAAGATGGATTCAACAGTGGCTGAATGGGAGATGCCAGAGAGTAATGGTGGATGGCTGTTTGTCAGGTTGGAGGCCGGTGACTAGTGGGGTGCCTCAGGGGTCTGTGTTGGGTCCACTGTTGTTTGTCATGTACATCAATGATCTGGATGAAGGTGTGGAAAATTGGATTAGTAAGTATGCAGATGATACTAAGATAGGTGGTGTTGTGGATAATGAAGTAGATTTTCAAAGTCTACAGAGAGATTTAGGCCATTTGGAAGAGTGGGCTGAAAGATGGCAGATGGAGTTTAATGCTGACAAATGTGAGGTGCTACATCTCGGCAGGACAAATCAAAATAGGACGTACACGGTAAATGGTAGCGAATTGAGGAATGCAGTTGAACAGAGGGATCTAGGAATAACTGTGCATTGTTCCCTGAAGGTGGAATCTCATGTAGATAGGGTGGTAAAGAAAGCTTTTGGTGTGCTGGCCTTTATAAATCAGAGCATTGAATATAGAAGTTGGGATGTAATGTTTAAATTGTACAAGGCATTGGTGAGGCCAATTCTGGAGTATGGAGTACAATTTTGGTCGCCTAATTATAGGAAGGATGTCAACAAAATAGAGAGAGTACAGAGGAGATTTACTAGAATGTTGCCTGGGTTTCAGCAACTAAGTTACAGAGAAAGGTTGAACAAGTTAGGTCTTTATTCTTTGGAGCGCAGAAGGTTAAGAGGGGACTTGATAGAGGTCTTTAAAATTATGAGCGGGTTAGACAGAGTGGACGTGGATAAGCTTTTCCCATTGAGAGTAGGGAAGATTCAAACAAGGGGACATGACTTGAGAATTAAGGGACAGAAGTTTAGGGGGAACATTAGGGGGAACTTCTTTACTCAGAGAGTGGTAGCTGTGTGGAATGAGCTTCCAGTGGAAGTGGTGGAGGCATGTTCGATGTTATCCTTTAAAAATAGATTGGATGGGTATATGGACGGGAAAGGTATGGAGGGTTATGGTCTGAGTGCAGGTAGATGGGACTAGGGGGAAGTATTTTATTTTTAATTAAAAAAAAATAAAAAAAATAAAAAAAATTCATGTTCGGCACGGACTTGAAGGGCCGAGATGGCCTGTTTCCGTGCTGTTATGGTTATATGGTTATATATGGTTATGTGGTGGATGTATTGTACTGAATCACTAAAAGTTAGTATGCAGGTGCAGCAAGCAATCAGGAAGGCCAATGGAGTTTTGGCCTTTATTGCTGGGGGGATTGAGTATAAAAACACGGAGGTCTTGCTGCAGCTGTACACAGTATTAGTGAGACCACATTTGGAATACTGTGTACAGTTTTGGGGTCCATACTTAAGAAAGGATGTACTGGCCCTGGAGGCAGTGCAGCGAAGGTTTACAAGATTAATTCCTGCAATGAGGGGATTGACATATGAGGAAAGGTTAAGTAGGCTGGAACTCTACTCTTTGGAGTTTAGAAGAATGAGAGGCGATCTCATTGAAACATATAAGATCGTGAGGGGCCTTGATCGGGTGGATGCACCGAGGATGTTCCCAATGATCGGGGAAACTAGAACTAGGGGACATAGTTGTAGAATAAGAGGGGGCTCTTTTAAAACTGAGATGAGGAAGAACTTCTTCACCCAGAGGGTGGTTAATTTATGGAATTCACTGCCCCAGGGAGCAGTGGAAGCAGAAACATTAAATATATTTAAGTCTAAAATAGATGGTTTTTTAGCTGCCAAGGGGATAAGGGGCTACGGGGAGAGGGCAGGGATATGGACCTAGGTATGGTTAGTATAGTAAGACCTGAGTGATCTCCTGGACAAGTGTCGATCGCCTGGATTGGGGTCGGAGAGGAATTTCCCGGATTTTTTCCCGAATTGGACCTGGGTTTTTATCCGGATTTTTGCCTCCCCCAGGAGATGACGCGGTTCTTGGGGTGGAGAGGGGTGATAGCGATATAAAGGGGAGGGTAGTGTCTTGTGTTCTGTGTCTTGTGTCTACTGTTTGTGGGTAAGGGTGTCTGTTTAGTGTTCAGCCATGAGCGAATGGCGGTGCGGGCTCGATGGGCCTGGTGGTCTACTCTCGCACCTACTTTCTATGTTTCTATGTTTCTATGTAATTGTATCTGTCTGAGAGCGAACCAAGACACATTCCTATCAACTTGTTGACATGGCAATAAACTTCTTGAAACTTGAATCTTGAATCTTGGTTTTCAAGTTTCGACTAGCCCCGATCCGGGGTCCGATCGCCCAGTGCGGGTGGCTGAGATCCCCTGCGATGCGGGTTCTTGATCGCCCCCGACGCGGAGGGCCTGACCGCTGGCTATGGGAGTCAAGATCGTCCCGACAACGGAAGGTTCAAGTGCCCCGACCGCAGGAGAACAAAGACGGTAGCTAGGATTCGACGGACCGAAGGGCCAGTTTCTGCGCAGTATCTCTAAAATCTGAGCAATACCCAATGACTTGGCCTCCACTGCCGTCTGTGGCAATGAATTCCAGATTCCACTAATGAAATCATTGCTACCCATGTAGTCGATAGTGTATTTGCTTACAGCTGTACCTAACAAACAAAAGTTGTTTACTACACAGTATAACTGTCGGCTAATTCGGCTGTGAAGTAAGAGAACTGGTGAGCAGTTTTCTGCTGCCATCTATCCATGATATCATGCAATAAAATCTTGAAGCAAATTTGCGAAGTCTCCGCTTTTCATTTTCCTGTAATTTCCCTCTAAATTCTTACACGAAAAGAGACATTTATTTCATTGGAATACAGCGGGTTGAAGACCAAAAGTCCTTCTTTACCGCAGCCGGAGTCTTGCGGACGTCCAAGGGCGGAGAGCGAGATCCCAACGTTCGGAGTTGAGGGGGAACGGCCGGGGGACGAGAAGCGGTGACTCCGGATTAATCCTGACGCTTATAGCCAGCGGGAAGACAGGGGAATGATGAAGAGATCACCCACGATGGGGGATGTCTCCTTAATTTGGAGAATTCAATGTTCATGTCATTGAGCTGTAAGCTTTGAGGTGCTGTTCCTCCAGATTGTGTGTCACCTCACTCTGGCAATGGTGGAGGCCCAGGACAGAAAGATCAGTGTGGGAGTGGGAAGGCAAATTGAAATAGTTGGCAACCTGGAGATCCAGCAGGCTTTGGCGGGCCGAGCGCAAGTGTAGGGTGAAATGCACGCCTAGTGTAGATACAAGGAACAGCAGATGCTGGTTTACAAAAAGAGACACAATCTCCTGGAGTAACTTGCGCCTCTGGAGAGCATGGACAGGCAACATTGTAGGTCAGGTCTAGCAACATCGATGACTGTTTTGGTGCCACCTCCTGCACCCACACGCAACTGACTGACTTCATCCGCTTCACCACCAACTTCCATCCGGCACTCAAATACACTTGGACCATTTCCGACACTTCCCTACCATTCCTTGACCTCACTATCTCCATCGCAGGTGATAGACTTCTTACCGACATCCACTACAAACCTACCGACTTCCATGGCTATCTGGACTACACTTCTTCCCACCCTGCTTCCTGTAAGGACTCCATCCCCCACTCCCAATTCCTCCGTCTACGCCGCATCTGCTCCCAGGATGAGGCGTTCCACACCAGGGCATCCGAAATGTCCTCATTCTTCAGGGAACGGGGGTTCCCCTCCTCCACCAGAGATGAGGCTCGCACCAGGGTCTCCGCCATACCCTGCAACACTGCTCTCTCTCCCCAACACCCCACTCACAACAAGGGCAGAGTCCCCCTAGTCCTCACCTTTCACCCCACCAGCCGTCACATACAAGTAATCCTCCGTCAGTCTCGCCACCTCCAACGTGACCCCACCACTCGCCACATCTTCCCATCTCCCCCCATGTCTGCCTTCCGCAAAGACCGCTCCCTCCGTAACTCCCTTGTCAATTCTTCCCTTCCCTCCCGTACCACCCCCTCCCCGGGTACTTTCCCTTGCAACCGCAAGAGATGCAACACTTGTCCCTTCACTTCCCCCCTCGACTCCATTCAAGGACCTAAGCAGTCGTTCCAGGTGCGACAGAGGTTCACCTGCATCTCCACCAACCTCATCTATTGCATCCGGTGCTCTAGATGTCAGCTGATCTACATCGGTGAGACCAAGGGGAGGCTTGGCGATCGTTTCGCCGAACACCTCCGGTCGGTCCGCATTAACCAACCTGACCTCCCGGTGGCTCAGCATTTCAACTCCCCCTCCCATTCCGTATCTGACCTCTCTGTCCTGGGTCTCCTCCATGGCCACAGTGAGCAACACCGGAAATTGGAGGAAATGCACCTCATATTCCGCTTGGGCAGTCTACATCCTGGAGGCATGAACATTGAATTCTCCCAATTCTGCTAGCCCTTGCTGTCCCCTCCCCTTCATCAGCCCTCTGGTTGTCTCCTCCCATCCCCCAGCCCTCGGGCTCCTCCTCCGCCTTTTTTCCTTTTTTCCTTTCTTCTCCCCACCCCCTATCAGTCTGAAGAAGGGTTTCGGCCCGAAACGTTGCCTATTTCCTTCGCTCCATAGATGCTGCTGCACCCGCTGAGTTTCTCCAGCATTTTTGTGTACCTTCGAATTTCCAGCATCTATTTCCTTCTTTAACACAACGCCGTGTGCAATCGGCGCCCTGGCGTCACTGCCCATCTGAGGGGGACTGCCGGCCCCGCCCCCTGCCATTGCGCGGATCACGTGGGGGGCGGCATGCATCATGGGACGAAGGTCACACAGTGCTGTAGTCACTCAGCGGGTCGGGCAGCGTCTGTGGAGAGAAGGAATCCGTGACGTTTTAGGACGAGAATCTCCTTCAGTGATGGGAGGTAGAGAGATAAGGAAGAGTAAGGAGTGAAAACAGGACATATGGAATGGAGTTTAAAGAAAATGTGGAATAGATCATTGTTAGTTTGGAGAAAGTAACATAGACAATAGGTGCAGGAGTAGGCCATTCAGCCCTTCAAGCCAGCACCGCCATTCAATATGATCATGGCTGATCATCCACAATCAGTACCCTGTTCCTACTTTCTCCCCATATCCCTTGATTCCTTTAGCCTAAGAACTAAATCTAACTGTGTCTTGTACATCCCGCAGATAAGGAGATAGAGATAGAGAGGCAGAGATAGAGAGGGAGAGATAGAGAGGGAGAGATAGAGGGAGAGATAGAGAGGGAGAGACAGAGAGGGAGAGATAGAGAAGGAGAGATAAGAGAGGGAGAGATAGAGAGAGAGATAGAGAGAGAGAGAGAGAGAGAGAGAGATAAAGATAGAGAGAGACAGAGATAGAGACAGAGAAATAGAGAGATGTCTGTGTACATTATCCCGCATTCGTTGTTTACTATTTGACAGTAAAACCAGATTAACCAATCTCGTAGGTTGGAGATAGAGAGAGAGAGAGAGAGAGAGAGAGAGAGAGAGAGAGAGAGAGAGAGAGAGAGAGAGAGAGAGAGGAGAGGGGGGGGGAGAGAGAGACAGAGAGAGGGAGACATGCAGAGAGAGAGAGAGACAGAGAGGGAGACAGAGACAGAGAGAGACAGAGAGAGAGAGACAGAGAGAGAGAGACAGAGAGAGAGACAGAGAGACAGAGAGAGACAGAGATTATTATTATGAATATTGTTATTATTATGAATATTGTTATTATTACTATGTGGCAGTACGAGTCTGCCTTACCATGGCGTACCAACTTTACCTAACATTTATAGAAAAAACTAGTGTTTTCGCACCTGTCCCACAACATAGTTTTTTTTTAAAGAATAAAAATAAAAATAAATGAGTTGATTTCATATAGGCTGCTGGAATATCCAGGGTCTCTACTCTTCAACCTTCGGGATGAAGACTGGGAACCCTGAGTTCCTAAAGTCTATATGAGTCACCGATATAATGATATTCACAGAAACATGGTACGGAAAGGATACGTCCATTCACTGCCCTTCAGGGAACCATGAAGCCATGGTGCGCTCAGTAAAAACTACTGATATACATAAGTGCAGAACCTCGGGGGGGGGGGGGTCTTGGTGTGGTACAAAGAAGAACTAGACAGTCACATTACATCAATAAAACAGGGGAAATCACAAATATGGTTGAAACTAGATTTAAAAAATTGGAATAACTGGAAAAGATACATATCTATGTGCCGCCTACATACCCCCAATAGAATCGCCATATTTTGAAGAGGATATATTTGAAACTCTCCACATGGAAATCAATCATTTCCAGGCCCAGGGAAATGTGCTACTATGTGGAGACCTGAATGCAAGGACCGGATGTGAACCCGATTCCATCGACCCACAGGGCAACAACCATGTGTTCGGTCAAGCCCCCTTGTATGTCACAACAACTATCATTAACCGAAACAACCTTGACTGTAAAATAAATAAAAGTGGTGGAGAGGTAGTGCATCTCTGTCGAGCCTTGGGCCTGTACATAGTTAATGGTAGGCTCAGAGGGGACTCGATGGGAAGGTTTACATATTCCTCAGCTCTTGGGTCTAGCGTGGTAGACTATGCAATTACTGACATAGACCCCTGCACTATCAGTGCATTCACTGTTAGGCAGCAGTCCCCTCTTTCAGACCATAGTCAAATCAACGTGTACCTAAAATTTCCTGTTCAAACTAAAGACGTAAAAAAGGAGCCCAGTAAGCTCTATAAACTAAATCAGACATACAGATGGGCTTCAGAGAGTGGAGATAAATTCATCATGGTCCTGAAGTCACCTGATCTCACAAATAAAACACTGAAATTCAAGACAAACCCATATGAGACTCTAGAGATGGTGTAAACATGGCCATAAATGACATTAATATGATCTTTCACAAGGCAGCCATCAAAGCTGACCTTGTGAAACAGAAGAGAAAAATTATCAAAAAAACACAACCATGAAAAATGGTTTGGCCATTAGTGTAAAAGTGTCAGAAAAGATCTGAGGTATGTATTAGTTAAAGGAAAGCTGGAAAACAAAGTAGTGACACTGATCAATGTATATGCCCCCCCAGAGGGTACAAAATGTTTTTTCAAAACTCTGTTTGACATTATTGCTTTAGTGATTGAAGGTATTTTGATATGTGGAGGGGACTTCAATGTGGTTATGAATCATAATTTGGATACAGGCCTAAAAAAAAACAAGATGCATCTGACCAAGTTTATTAACACATCAGTGCAGGAAATGGACCTAATTGATGTTTGGAGAGAACTTCACCCTTTAGAAAGGGACTACACACACTATTCAGTACCTCACTCAGTCTACTCCAGGATTGACTAATTTTTAATGAATATGGGTGAAAGCCACAGGATCACAGAGTGTAAAATCGGGGTGGCAGATGTATCTGATCACAGTGCGATCAGCTTGACAGTACACCTGAATAGTAGAATAATAAATACTGTTTGGAGGCTCAATGTGGGTATTTTGAATAATAAGGCAAATGTGGAACAAATAAGGGAAGAGATAAAAAGGTACATAGAGAGAATGATAATGGGGATGTGGATCCTGTAATATTGTGGGATGCTATGATGGCAGTTATACGTGGAAAGCTGATCGCCCTGACATCATCACAAAAAAACGCCCGGCTAGCTACGTATGAACATAAAGTAGAAAAATGGAAATAATTGGAGAAAAAACATAAAAACATACAGGAGCAGTTGGTACAAAAACAGATTAAGGAAATAAGGGGGGAGATAGATGAGATCCTTTGGGGAGATATGGAAAAAAAGGCAAGATTTGTAAAGCAGACCTATTATGGAGCAGGTCCAAAAGCAACTAGACTCCTTGCCAGATGCCTGCGTAAACAGCAGGCCTCTAATACAATTCATAAAATAAGAGATCCTAAAACCAATCAATTATCACATGAGCCAGATGAGATAGAAAGAATATTTGAAGAGTACTATAAGAAACTTTATTCTAATCCACCATCAGCTGACGAAAGGACAATAAGAAGTTTTCTTAACTCACTCGACCTGCCATCCATTGGTGAGACACAAAATAATACCATTACGTCACAATTTACGGTTAAGGAGCTGGAAGCTGCAATCAGTAGACTTAAGGCTAGTAAATCACCAGGCAGCGATGGGTTTCCACCAGAATGGCACAAGGCCTTTAGGAAAGAGCTAACACCGCTGCTCCTGTCTTGCTTTAACTGGACCCTTAAAGGGGGCAGGGCTCCCCCATCATGGAAGGAAGCAATTATTACCATTTTACCTAAGGAAGGCAAAGACAAAGAGCAATGTAAACATTTCAGACCAATCTCAATTTTAAATGTAGACTACAAACTATTTACCTCAATCATTTGCAAAAGACTCGAGACTTTTGTACCAGATCTGATTAATGAAGACCAAACTGGATTTATTAGGCGGCATCAAACACAGGACAATATTAGAAAAACCCTCCACATTGTGGATAATGCTCAAAAAAAGGATACAAATATGGTCCTGGTCAGTTTAGATGCACAAAAAGCCTTTGATAGTGTTAGTTGGGTATTTTTATATGAAGTACTGAGGAGATTTGGTCTCAAAGAAGATGCAATTCGGTGTATTAAAACAATATATCAGGAGCCTACAGCTAGGATTAAGGTAAATGGAAACCTAACCAAAAGGATCCATTTAGAGAGGGGCACAAGACAAGGATGCTGCCTTTCTCCTACTCTCTTTGTTTTGTATATTGAACGCTCAGCACAAGCAATAAGGCAGAGAGAAGACCAGCAGGGGGTCAAAACAGGGGGGAAAGAACATATCATTGGTCTTTTCGCTGATGATGTCATTATTTTTCTTAAACGACCAGATATACTGTATGTCTCCCAAATCTAATGAACCTATTTGAAACATATGGATACTACTCAGGGTATAAACTGAATATAACAAAAACACAAATTCTTTCAATCAATTATTCTCCATCCCAACAAATTAGAGACGCATATAATCTGAAATGGAATTCTAAAACGATGCAGTATCTTGGTGTAACTATAACCAAAACACTTTCCAACATGTTTGAAACTAATTGTAACAAAATTGAAGAAAACATCAAAAAGGATGTTGAAAGGTGGTCTACCCTTCCTCTAGACTTCTGCCCCGTTCGTGCCTTCTCCCCATATCCCCTGACCGCTATTTTTAAGAGCCCTATCTAGCTCTCTTGAAAATATCCAGAGAACCGGCCTCCACCGCCCTCTGAGGCAGAGAATTCCACAGACTCACCACTCTCTGTGAGAAAACGTGTTTCCTCGTCTCTGTTCTAAATGGCTTACTCGGTATTTTTAAACTGCAGCCCCTGGTTCTGGACTCCCCCAACATCGGGAACGTGCTTCCTGCCTCTAGCGTGTCCAAGCCTTTAACAATCTTATATGTTTCAATGAGAATCCCTCTCATCCTTCTAAACTCCAGAATGTACAAACCCAGCTGCACCATTCTCTCAGCATTTGACAGTCCCGCCATCCCGGGAATTAACCTTGTAAACCTATGCTGCACTCCCTCAATAGCAAGAATGTCGTTCCACAAATCCTCACTAGCAAGAATGTCCTTCCTCAAATTCCTGAGAGTGGCAGGAATAAGGGGAGAGGGTCAGAGAGAGAGAGAGACAGAAAGGGATGGGGTGAGAGGCTGTGGTTGGAAAAGGGGTGAAGTGAGTAGCAGGGGGAAGCAGGGAGCAAAGGGAGCGGGGATTCAAGGGGCAGTGGGTTTGGTGCCGAGGGGGGTGAATCGGGGGGGCAGGGAACCGGAGGGGGAGAGAGGGGTCAAGTGAGTGAAGGAAGGGGGTAGCCTGGTGGGGGTGGGTTCACATTGTTTGGGGTGGGGAGGAGGGGGGAGGGAGCAAAGGGGGTAAGGAGCAGGAACGGCAGCAGGGGTAAGGGGCAGGGAGTAACAGGGAGGATGTCACATTGTTTGAGGGTGGAGAGGGTGTTGCAGTTTAGGAAGTCAAACCAGGGCAGGATCTTCACTGTGAATGGCGGGGCGCTGGGGGAATGTGTGGAGACGAGGGATCTAGGAGTGCGGGAACGAGTTGGGCCGAAGGGCCTCTTTCCAAAGCTGTATTACTCTATGAATCTATGACAAAGTGCTGGAGTAACTCAGCGTGTCAGGCAGCATCTGCGGAGAAGATAGACACACAAAGTGCTGGAGTAACTCAGCGGGTCAGCCAGCATCTGTGGAGTAGACACAAAGTGCTGCAGTAACTCAGCGGGTCAGTCAGCATCTGTGGAGAGAAGGAATGGGTGGTGTTTTGGGTCAACACGCTTCTTTGGTTTAGTTTAGTTTGGAGATGCAGCGTGGAAACAACAGGTCTTTCGGCCCACGGAGTCCGTGCCGACCAGCGATCACCCCGTACACTAGCACTATCCCACGCACATTAGGGACAATTTAGCAATTTTGCGAGGCCAATTAATCTACAAACCTGAACGTCTATGAAATATTGCAGGAAACTGGAGCACCCCGAGTAAAAACCCACGCAGGTCAAGGGGTAAACGTACAATCTCCGCACAGGCAGCACCAGTAGTCAAGATCATGACAATATGTGCTAGTAATGTCCTGTTTGCCAGTTTGTTGACCCGCTGTTCCTCTCCTTCAGGGTTTAGGAGCCGTTGCTGTGGACGTAGAGACGGGTAGGTGAGCGGCCCTTGAGGGCGGCTAGGGTGCTGGTGAGTTCCCCATCTGCTTGGTGTGTTTGCTGAGCTTCGATGGAGGACCACATGACTGGGCACCACAAGGAGAAGCGTTATGACTGCGACATATGTGGCAAGGCCTGGCAGTGCCCGAGCGATCTGGAAACCCACCGGCGGGTGCACACGGGAAAACGCCCCTTCAACTGCTTGTAGTGCGGCAAGAGTTTCAAGACGGCGAATGTCCTGGAGACTCACCGGCAAGTGCACACGGGCGAGAAGCCCTATGGCTGCTCCACATGCGGCAAGAGCTTTACCCAGTTGTTGCGGCTGCGGGAGCACCAGCCGGTGCACAGCAGTGAGCGGCCCTTCACCTGCTCCGACTGCGGCAAAGGCTTCATGTCGTCCAAGGACCTGAAGGTGCACAGGCGGCTGCACACCGGGGAGCGGCCCTTCACTTGCAGCAACTGTGGCAAGGGCTTCACCAGAACCACCAGGCTGCTGGAGCACCAGCGCACTCACACCGGCGAGAGCCCCTACACCTGCGCCCAGTGCGGCAAGAGCTTCTCCCAGACCAGCTACTTGCTGGAGCACCAACGCACCCACACCGGCGAGCGCCCCTACACCTGTGCCCAGTGCGGCAAGGGCTCCACCAGCTCCGACAGCCTGCTGGAGCACCAGCGCACCCACACCGGCGAACATCCCTACACCTGTGCGCAGTGCGCAAGGGCTTCACCCAGTCCAGAACCGTGCTGAAACACCAGTGCACCCACACCGGGGCCTGGCCCTACACCTGCACCCAGTGTGGCAACAGCTTCACCCGTTCCGACAGCCTGCTGAAACACCAGCGCACTCACAACGGCGAGCGTCCCTACACCTGCATCCAGTGCGGCAAGGGCTTCACCAGGTCCAGCAGCCTGCTGAATCACCAGCGCACCCACACCGGCGAGAGCTTTGCCATTGCCTCCCACGCCCTGTCTCACCAGCACGTGCGCACCAGTGGCCTGCCCTACGACTGCCCGTACTGTAGTGAGGCGTTTGACAGCTCGCGGGGGTTGCGGCAGCATCGGCGGGCCCACGCCGGCGAGCAGCTGCTCCCATTGTGACAAGAGAGCATGGGGGGCTGCGGGAGCACCAGTGGATACACACCAGAGAGAGACCCTTTGTGTGCGCTGAGTGTGGCAAGGGTTTCACCCGCATGTCCAGCCTGTGGCAGCACTGGCATACCCACAGCGGTGAGCGTCCCTTCCCCTGCCCATCCTGTGGTAAGGGCTTCACCCAACTTGACCAACTGCTGGAGCACCGGCGAGTCCACACTGGCCAGCGCCCCTTCACCTGCCCGCTCAGTGGGAAGGCCTTTGCCCGTTCCTCCAGCCTGCTGGCACACTGCCACGTGGATAGGCGCTGTTTAGGTAGACACATAATGCTGGAAGGAATGGGTAACGTTTTTGGTTGAGACCCACCTCAGTCTCGACCCGAAATGTCACCCAGTCCTTCTCTCCAGAGATGCTGCCCGTCCCTCTGAGTTACTTCAGCGTTGTGTCCTTTTTTATAAACTAGCATCTGCAGTTCCTTGTTTTTAAACCATTCTGGTTAACCATCTCTGCACCTTCCCCAAAGCCTCCACATCAGTCCTGTAATGGAGTGTCCAGAACTGTATGCAATATTCCCAATGCTACCTGAACAATGTCCCTTAAAGCTGCACATATACATTCCACTCTCCTTATCTCACGTGTTTTATCTCCTCATTTTCCCTCGCCTCTGTCACTTACTTCACTCATCTGCCAATCACCCTCACATCTGTTAACATAGTGCCAGTCTGAAGAAGGGTCATGACCCGAAATGTCACCTATCCATGTTCTCCACAGATGCTGCCTGACCCACTGAGTTACTCCGGCATTGTGTGAAATGTCACCTGTCCATGTTCTCCACAGATGTTGCCGGATCCGCCGAGTTACTACTGCACTGTGAAACGTCACCTATCCATGTTCTCCAGAGATGCTGCATGACCTGCTGAGTTACTGCAGCACTTCGTGTTAGAGTTATAGAGTGATACAGTGTGGAAACAGGACCTTCGGCCCAACTTGCCCCGACCGACCAACATGTCCCGGCTACACTAGTCCCACCTGCCTGCATTTGGTCCATATCCCTCCAAACATGTCCTATCCATGTAACTGTCTATAACTGTTTCTTAAGCGTTGGGATAGTCACAGCCTCAACTACCTTCTCCGGCAGCTTGTTCCATACAACCCACCACCCTCTGTTGAAAAGTTACCCCTCAGATTCCTATTAAATCTTTTCCTCTTCACCTTGAACCCATGTCCTCTAGTCCTCGATTCCCTCACTCTGGGCAAGAGATTCTGTGCATCTAACTAAATTGTGTTCCATACAAGATTCCAGCATCCGCAGTTTCTTGTGTCTCCCTCACCTATACCCATCTATCACTTCTGAAGAAGGGTCTCAACCTGAAACGTCACCATTCCTTCTCTGTAGAGATGCCGCCTCTCCCGCTGGGTTACTCCAGCATTTTGTATCGACCTATCACTTGCCAGGCTTTGTCCAACCTCATCTCTCTTTTCCAGCCTCCTCCACCCACCCTCTCCAATCAGTCTGAAGAAGGGTCCCGACTCAAAACGTCGTCTGTCCATTCCCTCTAAAGCGGTGGAGGAACTCAGTGGGTCAGGCCGCATCTGTAGAGGGAAGGCAATATAAGGCGACCACTCCCACATCTCCTTTCCAACTTTCTCCACCCCCACACCAAGCAGTCTGAAGAAGGGTCCTGACCTAGAATGTTGCCTGTCCATGCTCTCCAGAGGTGCAAGTTACTCCAGGAGATTGTGTCTCCTTTTGTAAACCAGCATCTGCAGTTCCTTGTATCTAGACTAGGCGTGCATTTCCCCCAACACTTGCGCTCGTTCCGGCAAGGCCTGCTGGATCTCCCGGTTGCCAACCATTTTAACTCCCATTCCCACACTGGTCTTTGTGTCCTGGCCTCCTCCTCCATTGCCAGAGTGAGGTGACACGCAAACTGGAGGCACAGCATCTCAAAGCTTACAGCCCAATGACATGAACATTGAATTCTCCAAATTAAACGGACATCCCCACTTCCTGTGACGCCATGATAGTGAGGGCTGTTTCACAGACTTGCTCTCCGAGAGGCTCTCTTCAAAGCTACCATAAATAAAACAAATATCGAGGCATACGCTGATATAGGTGTGTCGGCGACTACCCGAACATGATGAGCCGACATAAAGCGTCCGAGCGCGGGGGGAAAGGAAAAAATGAAGGGCAGAGGCCGACTGACTCCCCGCATGATGACGGTGAGTCCGACAAGGAAGGCTCGCTAATTCTCTGCGAGCTGAGAAAAGAACACAAAGAAGCTTCAGAAGACACTTAACAGAGACTAGCGAGAGTGGACGATAATATGAAGGACTTAACAGTTCGAATTGAAAAGTTGGAGGGGACATTGAAGGAAATGGAGGACAGAGTAAGTTCAACAGAATACAGGGGATTGCGACATGAGAGGGCTATCAAGTACCTGCTACACAGAGATGCTAAGCTAGCGTAGAAATGCTCGGAGCTGGAGAATCGAGCGAGGCGTAAGAATCTGCGGATATACGGAGTTACAGAGGGAAAGGAGAAAAAGGGCATGCTCCAGTTTGTAACTGAACTGTTGAAGAACTCCCAGAAAATGTAACTATCCATATTGAGAGAGCACACGGGTCGCTCGCAGACAGACCGAGAGCGGAGCAAGCCCCACCAAGATCCATAATAGTCCGATTTTTGGACTATAACACGAAAGATGTTGTGTTGCAACAGACTTGGAAGCAACGAAAGATAACATATGAGGGGGACAGAGTTTATTTTGACCAAGATTACTCGCCAGATGTCCAGAGAAAGCGCAAGGAGGTACGACAGGTGATTAAGCAACTGCGGGAGAAAAATATCAGAGCCAAGTCTCCATTCCCGGCGCAGCTCAGGATATTCCTAGATTACTAGATGATCGAGGCATCGCCCACACTGGAGAAGATGGGGATCCACATCGGAGTCCAGAGATGAGTTGAACAGAGAGCTGTTATCACTAATAAAGCCAGAGAGGAATGGCAACTTTATCAGAGGATGATCTTCGCACCATCCTGGGCATCACAAGGACTATAGCCAGGTTTGAAACAACTAGAGAAACGTGGGTCCTACTGTAAAATGACAGCAAAAGACTATTGACACAACTAAGCAGATAAATAATATGTATATATATATATTGTGCTGTGTTTTGAAGAAGGCTAGCTATGCCATGTTCAATAGTACGTATAAGGCCGGTTTGGCATTCTATTTTTCTACTTGATTTAAATGCACTATTTAAGAGAGGGACAGAGGGGGGCTCTCTCGGGGGGGGGGGCTATATCTGTCATTTATTTTTGTTTATAACTGTAATTTAGGATTCCCAAAGTGGGATTTTGAGCAACTTTACTTAGTTGCAACCACACACAAGTGGGCTTACCCAGGAGAGACATATTCACACCTCTTCTCCATTTTACGAGGAGCTGGCACACCAGTTTGTTCGGGGTGTCCAGCTGGGTTGGTTAGGTAGGAAGTATCCTTTTTTTCCTCTTTCGTCTTGTGTGCAAAGTTCTAATGTCCACTGATTTGTTTGTTTTGCAAATGTTCTTTTATGTAAGGAGTAATATCACAGCATCGCAGTCCTGTAAATCGTATTGTGAGTATAGCGGACATTCACAGGCCAACCAGAGTAAGAAACAAAATTGGTACAGAAAGCAACTAGTGGAATACACAACGATGGATAATGACTAATTTAAGGATAGTAAGATAATGTTCACGGTCTAAATCGCCCTATAAAGAGGAGAACAATTCTGAGCCAACTCAAAAACCTAGGATGCGGAGTCGCATTGATACAGGAAACTCACTTGGTGGAAACCGAACACAAAGAGCTTAGAAGAGAGTGGGTGGGTGAGGTCTTTAGCACCTCCTATTAGGTATGTTACAAAACTTACCTTCAGTCGCGCTGTAATTCTGCCACTGGCCGTGTGCGCGATTTTCGCGCCTTTAAGGGGGGGCGGGGTTAAAAACGCGGTTTCTCCTCCCTTGTCCTGGAAATATTTTGTTGGAGTACAAAACTTCGCTGACAAAATCGTTCCTACCCGCGTTTTGTGATTTTTTTTTTTTTATTAAATCGTCAATGTCAGCGCTACAGTCATTTTAAAATCAGCTCCTGAAGCGTCAACGCAAATAACGGGGACGGATTTCACACAATGGACAGGTAAACGAAAGTGCTTTCTTTAAATGTATAAAAGTGCTTCTTAAGAAGCCTTTAATTCACATTTTGTCATGCGACACGGTGATTTTATTCCCCGAATTAACGGCAGTATTTTTCATGCCAATACGGGGTTAAATTCACCGCAAATGAACGTTCCAAAAGATCGCGTTCCAGAAATTCTCACTCGCAAGAAGAATTAAATCCCCATTAATTTACAGGTATTAAACATTCAATTCCTTCCATTTGGCCTGTAAATTCATGAAAATTAGATTAAAAAATCATGTTATATTGTGAATTATTGTGTGAATGTTATTTGGACACTTAGGCTATTTAAAAATGTTAATCTATTCTTAAGAAATTGATAGATGTTTAGATCTAGTAATTGAATTTTGTAATTAGCTACAATTAGGTAACTAACTAATTATATGCTTTACTTTCATGTCTTCGAAGTAAGATTGTTTCATATTTGTTTCAGAATGCTTCAATCTATAATACCTGAAAATTTCTTTCAGTTACCATAATTTTTAAGAAAGTTATGGGCTTTTTAACTGTCCTCGATCACAGCTTTTGTGTTAAGTCAATGGAAAAGCAATAGGGAACTAGATGCTAATTTCTGAGTATGATAATGGCCATAACTTTTTTAATACTGAAGATATGAAAGTGAATTAAGTGTCAAATTAAACTTCTTTTTTATGCTTTATCTGATGGGATAAATTGCAGACTTTATTTTTTAAATCTCAAAATTTTGTAACATTGCTACTCCTATGGGAAAAGGTGAGGGGTGGCCATGCTTTTCAATAGAAATGTAGTTTTTTCCGTAGAAAAAGTGCTCCGACAACACTGGGGAGATACGTAATGGTAATTGGCACAATAGGTGGGAAGGAAGTATCGATACTAAATATCTATGCACCAACGGAAGGTGATCACTCTTTCTTTAGAGACATTGCAAATATAATTGCAGAAAAGACCAAAGGTATGATAATACTTGGTGGAGACTTTAATGCTGTTCTCGATGGGAGGCTGGATAGATTACCAGATGAGCGCAATCAAGCAAAAAAAATCCAAAACACTAAATAACATGCTAGGGGAGTTAGGATTAGTAGACCCATGGAGACATAAAAACCCAAAGGGGAGGGACTATAGCTTCTTTTCGAACGTGCACGGGAGCTACTCACGCATAGTTGTGTTATGTGTACCCAAACAATATATACATAAAGTTGTAGATTGTAATATAGGCTCAATAACAATCAGTGACCATGCGCCCATAATTCTAATCCTGGAGCTAGGAACAGAAAAGTGCTTTAAATACTGGAGAGCAAACATTACTTTATTGGCCGATACTGTAGTGACTCAGCAAATTAAGAACTGTATTGAAGACTACTTTGATAACAATAATAACAGTGAAGTAACACCATCCACTCTTTGGGATGGCGCGAAAGCAGTAATAAGGGGTAAAATGATCGAAATATCGAGTAGTAAGAAAGAACAGGCTGAAGAAGCAATCTGACCTGGATAGTAAAATAAAGGTATTAGAAGTAGAACATAAAAATAACAACAAAAATAAGAATCTTTTAAACGACCTAAAACAAAAAAGACATGAGTTAGAAGTGCTTTTAACATACAAAGCGGAAGGAGCCCTGCGATTTTTAAACCGAAAATACTACGAGAAGGGAAATAGGGCTAGCCACCTTCTGGCATTTCAGCGGCGCAAGGAGCAAGCAAATCGAGTGCTTTCCAAAGTTTCACACCCGACCTCTAGAAATTTAGTTTCACAACCACGAGAAATTGCAGAAGCGTTTGCATCCTTTTTTGAACAACTATACGACTCTCCGGAAATCATAGATAAGGAGGAAAAGATTAGAAATTTCTTTTCTGGATTAAATATATCCTCCCTTTCCCAAGAAGTAGCGATAAATATGACAACACAAATCGAAGAGCAGGAAATAAAAGAAGTCATTAAAAAATTAAAGAATAACGAGTACCCGGGAACTGATGGGATTCCGGGAGAGTTTTATAAGTGTTATAAGTACGAGCTCTCTCCGATTTTGGCCAGAGTCTATAATTATGCCCCGTCTGAAGGTAACCCACCTAAATCATGGGCTGAGGCTATAATTTCTGTCATCCATAAGGAAGGGAAAGATTCCACTAGATGCTCTTATGTAATGACCAATAGATACTTAGCGCTATATTAACTTAGAGAATCCAAAAATTATAACATTACTGATACATCCTGATCAAACAGGGTTCATACCAGGTAGACAGGGAGCTAATAATATCAGGCATGTCCTTAACATCATGGCATATGCAAAAAGGAAGCATCAGACTTCAATGTTGCTCAGTTTAGATGGCCAAAAGGCTTTCGACAGAGTAGATTGGGTCTATCTTGAACATACATTAGATAAGACGGGGTTCCACACAAAATTTATAAATTGGGTGAAAGTACTATATTTAAATCTAAAGTCAAGAGTGAGGGTGAATGGGTGTAGCTCTGAGTTTTTTTAATTGAAGCGGGGAGTTAGACAGGGGGGCAGTTTGAGTCCCCCTGCTGTTTGATTTATGTTTAGAGCCGCTCGCTGAAACCATTAGGCAAGAGGATCATAGAGAGGGTATTAAAGATGATAGGGGGTGGAATATAAAATGTCATTATTTGCAGATGATGTCATGCTGTATGTGCGCAATCCTATTTCCTCAGCGCCTCGCCTAATGCAAGTTTTAAAGGAATATGGAGTAGTATCTGGTTATAAAATAAATGATTCAAAATCGGAATCAATGATGCTGTCAGATTTATGGCCTTCGCAACTAAATTATCAGGTCAGGTTTCATTGGTCTAGGGAGGGTTTCAGAAACCTAGGCATTGTCATCACCTCCTCCATTTCAACATTGTACGAAGCTAACTAAAGCTACTAAAGGGGATAGAGGCAGATATGCTCAGATGGGAGATTCTCCCTCTATCTCTAATTGGTAAAATTGAAGTTGTTCGAATGAATATTTTTGCCCCGACTGCTTTTTTTAATTTCAATCTTTGCCAGTAGGGGTCCCTGGGGCGGCATTCAAGGCGTTGGACAAAGAGCTACAAGATTTGTGTGGCAAAATAAGAAACCTAGAGTTAGACTCAAGTCACTGTTACTACCAAAACAAAAAGGGGGTCTAAATTTACCCAACATTAAATACTATTACTGGGCAGCGCAGCTGAGCACCCTGATAACATGGATAACAAATGATAAGGAAATGGGGTGGGTGAATATAGAGCAAAATTCATGCCCCAGTACTGCCCTGGCGGGGCTCCCATTCCTTAGTCAAGCAAACTGGAAGAAATTTAAAACAGATAATGAATGGATTAAATTCACAATAAAAATTTGGCTGGTTATAAGAAAGCAACTAAATCTCTTCAATTCTATATCTAGAGTACTGAAGATAGCTGCTATTCCTGATCTCATACCCAGCAAAATTGACAATGGTTTCAGAATTTGGGCGGACAAAGGGCTCACTACTGTGGATCGGCTTTTTGTGGGGAAGTTTTGAAATCATATGAGCATCTTCAGAAAGAATTCGGTCTGTCAGGGACAGACTTTTTTAGATTTCTCCAAATACGGTATTACCTGCAGACACACGTAGACTGGGAGCAGATATGTTAACTACCTCCTAATTTGGAAAAGATCTTCCTGTTGACTATGGAGGGAGCGATAAAAAAGAATCTGGTATCCCACTTATATAAAGGACCTAAAGATTATGTAAAAGGAAACACTATAGAAACGAAACAGAAATGGGAATTGGAAATGAATATTATTATTACTGACGAAATGTGGGAAAAGACATGTCTTTTGGGTCATAAGTTAACAAACAGCCCCGCCTGGAGGGAGTTTGAATGGAAAACTAGAATGAGAGTATTTAAGACTCCTCTTATGTTAGCAAGATACAACAACACCTCTGATTTATGCTGGAGATAATGCGGGAAGATTGGTGATCATACTCATATTTTGTGGGATTGTCCCAAATTGTATCAATATTGGAGAGACATTCAAACGGAGATCAAGCTAATTTTGGGGGTGGACCTACATCTGGAGCCGGCATGCTTCATACTAGTAGAGACTCCAGAAATTATAGATACCAAAAGTCAGACATACTTGCTTGGGGTGTTGCTGTTGATTGCAAAGTAGATGATTACAGTGTCATAGATAAATGTAAAGCCACCAAATGTTCAACAGTGGAGGAAAGACTGAAAAGTGTATATTTGATGGAAAGTATAACCGCTAAATTCCAGTTAAGGACCGATGCTTTCAACATTATGTGGACTACAACTACAACTACATTGCTTTTACTACAATTGCCAAGACTGATTAAGGACACGATTTCTCCTTAGCCCAAGTGGAGGGGAGGAGTTTGATTGGTACTGTATACGCGAATTTGGAACCATATGTACAGACATGATTGTGACTGTGTATAAGTCCAAACATAGCGACGATCAATGACAAAATAAGTTCTTCAAGTGGCGTACAAGTGTCTGGTTGAACATAACAGGTGACTATATATTAAGTAGGATTAAATATGATGAGCTTGCTTGGGTGCCTGTGAATCTGATGCTTCTGCGACGGAACTCTAAGATGATCTGATGTGATGCTGACAGCTGCTGTGTGATTTGTATATCTTGTT